>JARFJB010000903.1:940000-1225000 GCA_036346205.1 Vesta saturnalis | reverse complement strand
CTGTTTAGATTTTAAAAGAAATCCAGCGGCGGAGATGTGGGGTTTATTACGGGTAGTTTTTGATTATTATCAGATATTTCTAAAAAAGCTGCCTATTTAAAAGAAATAAAAATACCTGGATATAGGCCTTGATCATATCGATTGATTATGTTCTACGCAACTTTTTGATACAACGAGAAATTTAGCGGCAATAGAATTTCCAAGGTAGAATTTAAGTGTGAAGAACGATTAGTTTTATAAGAAAAAGTGTAGACATATTTTTTAAATAAAATTCAATTTTACATACCTTTTTTTTTATAACGTTTCTTAATGTAACGCAAGGTAAGTCCAAAATTAATTAAATATGATAGAAAATGGTTAAGCTGTATTATTGGTATTTTATAGAAGCGGGCGGTTTTGGAATTTTTTTTAAGTTAACATGTATTTATGTCAGTTAATCTCTATCTGACAAGTTTTAAACGTAATTCTGACATATATTATTGTTTTTGTTTTTATAAGGTTGCCTGTTATGAACGTTAAAAAATTTGGTTGCACAGCAAATAGGGTACTTGACAGATGCAATTATTGATTACAAAATGAATTGTTAAATGTAGCTTATGATTCTTGGAATTTAAATCACTAGTTAAATTTAAATCACAATGATTTTAAAAATTAATATTGTTTTAATAAGTTTAAGTTTTTTTTAAACTGTGGTTTAAGTAATCAAGACGAAGCCATGGTGCTAATGACGTTATACCTATATAAACAGCTGCTGTCAAAAGTGTCACTTGACTCTTGTACGAAGGCTATCTTTTTATGGTAAATCTTAACACGCACATTGTTTTTTTTGCGTGACATTTATCCAAATATGGAAAAAGAGTATAGTGGATTCCAACGTTTGTGGGACATGAATAAACAACAAATAGACCCGTTAATATTATTAATTAGTTTTTAGTAATATTATTAGAAATTGTGTAAACCTATTTGTAGCGCAGTGAGCCAGTAGCATCCGAAGAAGTACGGAAAATGGGGTTACTCTTGTACATAAAGTTGAGAAGGATGAAAAGGCTCACTCTCTTCGAATGCTCTTCAGCCAGTTCAAATTAGGCTGCAATATTAAACTGTCGACGTAAGTGTAAAGTTTAATATTTAGCCAATCAATCTGTGTGGCTTAGCCTTATTAAAAATGCAAGTGCATTAATTAAACTTATTTACTGTAAAGTGGGTTTTCTTTTTATAAATACGTTTTGTTAATTATCCTATTTAAACCAACACAAATTAAATAAATGTATATAAAAGTGTTACTCTTTTGTTTAAGATACGTCCTCCTTGCCCCTAATTCTCATAATATTACAATAGAAATTGTATATATTCGATATGGTCTAGTTGGAGTGTTTTACTAAACAGTCTATTTATTTATTACAAAATTTTTCCATTTTAAATAAAACCTGAATTCAAAATAAACTTTAAAGAAAATAAGTGGAGAATGCTTTTCTTGCATTGTCAGACCGAACGAAATTCCAGCGCAAATACAGACTAATAATTTTTAACTTTATTCTTAACCCTTTCCAGGCAGCATATTAAAAAGAACCGTTTATTATTATTTTTTTCACAGGAGCATCATTATTGGTGATAAAGAAAGGCAACAAAAAAAGTTTAACAATTTTTTTTATTATTATAAACAAAATACAACGTGGTATTCTACGTATACCACAAAGCAACTAAGTATATTGTATATTTTAAAAAAATTTTTATAAAATGTGATTTTATGTATTTTTATGAAAGCCTACAAAACAGTCTTTTTTGTACAAACATAAAGCCACTTTGCAGATTCTGCAGTACCATTTACTTCTTCGCTGATAGCTACAAGTGCTACAAAAATGACATCTTCGTAAAGTACCATACAGGGGCATGTGGAGAGCTTGGTCGAATCTTTTTTCCAATGCTATTCTTGGTTTGTATTTGTTGAGAACCTGAAGTGGAGTATTTTTGCTTCTTCCTGGAGTTTCCATTCTTGCCCCAACAAGACCAGTTACAACAGCAATCCGAAAGCTTTTCAAGTCCATTTTACTATCTACATTTCTTTGATTATAGATTATAGAAGCATTTACAATGCTGACGTCACTGAAGTGCCAAAAAATGCGTGGCCACCATTTTTGACTCTTTCTGTCAATTTCACAGCACTTTTTTAGCATATCAGCCTGGTTTACATATCCCATATACTTATTATAATTCCTTAGCATTTTGGGACATTGTACGTTTTCATTTTCACCACGTTTATTTCTTCTTGTTACATACTCAACTTGAGAGGGATTTTCAAAATTACTAGCCAAATAGACAATTCTTTTGTCCATTCATTTAGCGCATGATATACCGTCATGCGTCGTCATCCAATCATATTCACCTCGCTTGAGCTGCTTGTTAGGTTTGAAATTTTTTGGAATGTTTCTTCTAGATTTTCTGATTTTTCCAGTTCCATAAATTTTGTCGCCCTGTAGTCTTCTTAATAAAGGAAATGACGTAAAAAAGTTATCAAAATATACAGAGTAACCTTTACCAACTAAGTCACGTGTAAGGTTTTTAACGATTCTTGGACCTAATTCTTTTTCGACTGTATTGTTGACTTTTCCAGTATATATTTGAAATTGGTCAATATAGCCAAACCTATCCGCTCTTACCCATACTTTGTATCCCCACTTTATTGGCTTGTTTGGCATATATTGTCGTACTGATGATCTACCTTTAAACCTGATCATGGACTCATCAATGGATATTGCTTCGTAAACATTATAGTGGGAAGAAAAATTTAGAAAAGGGCGAAGCTTGTAAAGTTTATCAAATGAAACTTCGTTACGTGTTGGCTGAACGCTGTTATCGTTTAGGTCAAAATTTCCTAGAAGACAATCAAATCTGGTTCGAGGCATTAGGGACGAAATGTATGAATCTCGCAGTTCAGGCAAGGAAGACCAATAGTAGCGGTAGCTAGGAAGACGTTTGACTCCCATTAAAATATTGATAGCCAGAAATGTTCGAATTTCTTTTAGCGTGGTAGGTGCAAAACTTTTCTGTTTTTGGGTGGCGTAGAGATTGGTTTGAAACGAAATGTGTTCAATAACTTGGTCAGATACTAGACATTTGAAAATATCTACAGGAGTTTCTAAGTCTTCCGGGATGTTATTTGGCTCAACGTGTTCCGCAAAAGGAGCTACATTCATATTATTATCATTATTGAAAGCTTGAAGACCTTTTTGCCAAACAAACTGTTCGATAGACTGCAAGGTTGCTAAGGGTATATTATTCTCCTCGTCATAATCTTCATCATCTTCATCCAACGCAGTGTTTTCAACTACTACATCGCCAGACATTTAATCAGTTTCAATACTATCTGTATTTACTAATTCTTCCAAATCATCGTCACCGTAATTATCAACAGATACTCCATCTGATGGAATGTCTGCCAATAACTCTTCTTCATTCATATTTTCCCGTTCTTCGTAAGTCCATTTACTTTTTCCTAAAGTTATAAAATAATTAAAATAGTGAGTCAAATTTAAAATGTTAGCAGCAAATAAATTTTTAGTTTCCATCGAAATAACAGTTATCAAAATAGAAATTTACGAGTTTTATAGATAACAATTATTTTTATAGTCTTGATACTTTGTGGTATTATTCAAGTACAAAATGAAAAAACTCATTACAATTTTAATTCAATAAATAGTATGTTTTGTAATGACCGAACTTACCTGCCATATCAGTAAAAATCGGTTTAATAATTCACAAATTTTCATAAACAAACACCGCATTCAGGCATAACCTCTAAGCAGCACAGTTGATAAAATATTACAGGAAAGTTTTAACAGAAATTTACTTTATCGTATATTCAACAGATGTCACCATAACTGCAGAATACGCTGCTACATTGGTACGCACATAATACCACAAAGCAGGCTAAAATTAAACGTGTAAAGTGTGGTATCGCCTTTATACCACTAAGCTGGAAAGGGCTAAAAAAATAATAATGTATGTCAAACAGACGTTTAAAACTTCATGTCAGATAGAGGTTAATAGAAATGTAGATGCTAACTTAAAAAAAAAAATTCCACAGATGCTTGCTTCTACAAAGATATCGAAAATTATATGTATATCATATCTATATTAATAATTTTCCGATCACCGAAGATAAGCAACGTCGGTCAGTACTTGTATGGGTAACCACTTGTTATATCTTGAACCTGATTTCCGATGAGATACAAAGTTGGTACAAATGGCGACCCCTATTACTTTTTGATCCTCTTTCAGAATCTGCAGTCAGATTTTCAATAATTACTAAAGCATTATTTACAGTGGCTGATCAAATTATTAGAGCCACTTATAATATTTTACATTTCACTTAGTAACCCCTGTCACTGTGATAATAAAATACAGTGGTTTGTTACTTATTACGTTTGTTGACTATTGCCACACCAAATACTGAAAAAATAATGGCCTGGAAACCCTGTGTACCAAAGTGGCTGCCATTGTGAGTCATTGGGCGCGTTGGCGGTTAGTTAGCGTTGATCTGTTGAAGAAGTTATATGTGCGTTTCGAGTTGTTTTGTAGCATCAGTACGATTTGTTGGTTTTTTAGTGGAACATTTTGTTATTTTATAATATTTTGCTCGCCATACTTTACCAGTTATGGGTAAGGCATAAGACATTTCCCCACGAAAGATATCCGAGATAAAAACGCTTTTAGCTCACACAAAACATTCAAATAGAGCTATAGCAAAGATTGCTAACGTGTCCAGAGCCACAGTGGACAGAATTAAAAAAAAAATTCAAGCAAATATTGAAGTAACTCCTCAACGCATACGTAAATGTGGAAGAAACAAAATTACTACACCTCGGGATGAGAGGAAAATTAGACAAATCATGAAGGAAAACAGAAAGGCTCGCTGTAGAATCCTAACAAAAATGATGCAAGATCAAGGGGTCAACATATCGGAAATGACAACCCGTCGAAGAATAAAGGAAATAGGTTACTCAGCTTGTCGGCCGGCAAAGAAACCGTTGCTTACACAGGCCATGAAGAAAAAAAGATTGCAATGGGCCAAGAATCACAATGATTGGACAGTAAAAGACTGGAAAAAGGTAAGAATACCTAATTTTGTTTTTTAATGGTATTACGAGTTGAAAAAATACAATGAACACAGTGATACCAAACAATAATTTGTTTCCAGGCTTGCTTTTCTGATGAGTCTACGGTACAAATTCTTATGGACAAATCAGAATCTGTAAGGCGACGACCAGAGGAAAAGTACCAGTCCGATTGCGTCGTTAGAACCGTTAAACATCCCCTAAGCATCATGGTCTGGTCAGCTATGAGCTGGCAAGGTACAGGCCGGCTGTACACCGTTGAAGGTACGTTGAGGCAGGACCAATATTTGAAGGTTCTTCGGACAAAGATGCTGTCTCAGGTTAAGGAATGGTTTCCGGATGGCAGAGTTACATTTATGCATGATTCTGCACCCTGCCATAAGGCGAAAACTGTCACAAAATACCTCAAAGATGAAAAAGTAAAGGTTCTGGCCAGGAAACTCACTATACCTGAATCCCATAGAGAACCTTTGGAAGGAAATGAAAAGAGAAATTGCCAAGACATTAGTCACAAATAAGCGTGACTTGATCGAATAATTAATTACAGTTTGGCATCGATCAGTAAAAATCTAGAACAACTGCAGGAGCTTGGCAGAAAAAACATGCCCAGACGATGTTCGGCTGTCATTGCCGCGAAAGGTGACACCACCAAGTATTGATTTAATATTCCTTATGTCACATTTTTACACTAAACATAAAAAATAAACCTAATTTTATTATGTTTATTACTTTTATTTATTGTTCCCAAAAGAACACTTAAAAAAATAGATTACGGACATTATATGACAATAATAAATTACAAAATTAAAATTTTGCAGGGTGGCTTTAATAATTTGATCAGCCACTGTATTTTCTGTGAGAAATATGCCACTAAAATACTTCTCAGTCATTAAAAAACTGGGGTATATATAAAGAGTCTCTGTTAAACACATACGTATAATACTTCCAATTTACCAAATCCATACATGTATGCATAACATTTTCAAGCTAATAGAAATACACAAATACATAATATACAATTTACCTTTGATGGCAAGTACGAATTATCCTGATAAAGTCTCATAAATCAAATAAAGCATGCCATAAATAACGATAATGTCATTTACGTCGTCCTCAGAATTCCACTCAAAAATAACGAGGAAAGACAGTTTGTTAAAATTTAATAAAAAACAAATCTAGATACATGGTATGACTTAGAAACATGTAGCAGTTACTTTTGCTTGCAGAAATTGTCATTTTTATATTGTGATTTTAATAATTTGTTAGTAAAGAAAAGGATAGGCGATTTATAATGATCATAATCGCACATAATACCATGATTCGCCGTCTTTGCTAGACAGGGTAATCCGTTCTTAAAGCTGTTGTGCTAACAACGATTTAAGTATGGACACATGGGACTAATACCATTTTAGTTGCCCGTGAAAAGCATTAAATCAAGTGTAGGTTGTACGTCAAAACTTTGTTCTTACAAGTTTTGGGTCGCTAGTCATTTAATGTTAAAATTAAAAAATAATTCACATGGTCTCTGTTGTTGAAAAGTGGAATTTTTTTCAGTTTTCCTTCTTTTATATAAAAATAGATGTAAGCTAATAACTTATCGGCAGGTATCATTTGTAGAGCACATCGTTTTATAAATCACTTCACCAAAAATAATATATAAGCAAAGTGCGGATTTATAAATAAAATATTTTAAAACATGATATATATGACACATTTTTGTATAATGTAGAAGTTAAATTCACAAGAAATATTTGGTTCAGCGTCTTGACGATATCGAGAAACTATTAATCACCGTATTCTGGTCCAGAGGGGTATTGTGTGAATTTGAAGGACGAACAAAGAAGATATAAGAGAGTTCGTTAACCCTCTTTATTTGAATTATGCACACTCTTCGGTTTACGGTGGCGTGTAGTGATCACCCTTCTATTACCACTCAATCAATTCAAGTAGATAATGTATTTTACTTTGCATAGTAAACATTTCAAACATAAGATTTTCATACAGAAATATGATCACAGGAAGGAAATTCAACGTTAAATCTTAGACATGTGTGTTTAGTTTACTATAATAACATACGTAAACATGAAATATTTTTCTTAATATTCAGGATAATTCAGTTAAATGTCTATAGTGGTGTGGCGCAATTGTTAGTATTTTATATTAATTTAATTTAAGAAATAAAGCACAGTTGGTGAGAATATTTATTACTGTATCAAAGTGAAATTCTCTGAAATTTTCTGTTTACTGTAAAACGTTACTGCCATACAAAAACAGTGGAAAACCACAAGAATTAATATGCATTTTTAAAAATAAAAAATTAAATATGTATTTTTTTATTTCTTCATGTAAATTACATTAAAACTGGGCAAGAATAATCTCTGTGAAAACAGCACCAAAAACACTGAATATCCATAGGTGTACACATACGTGGATAAAAAAATTAAAAAAATTCCTAATAGGAACAAATTATTGAATCCACCGTATCCACAGTTTGACATATTTCTTAAACCTCTAATAGTGTGTATGATATTTACACTCACCTTTAAATGTCATTTTCGGGTACAACAATTACTGTGCTTTTCTAACATAGCTTTTCACATTTTCCTTTCTAAAGTAATTCAACATGTGCTCCAAACGTCGAAAACATAGAATGCCGTTGTGAGGTTCATTAAGGTAAAACACCCTTTATAATTCTCTAATAGAATATATTTACTATATGTACTATATGCCAAGTGTCATTCGTTCTTCACAAAACGATATATTTTAGATAATATGGGTAATTTCAGGATGTTATAGACTCTCGATGCTAAAGAAATGTACCCCTTTGAGTTATACAACCGCTGGTGTTCAGCTGAACTTATAATCTACCGTGTGTCACACCTGTCTGGTATCTAATGACCTTCACCCAGTGCTGGGTCACATCTATGCTTTAAAGAATGGTCGTGACCCAGCGGCGAGTCACACTTATGTTTTATTGAGTATACCATCAATAACAAGGCTTCGAATAAGGCCTTGTATGAATACCATCGTTGGTAAACAGAGTTAAACTAAGGTCTTTTGTATGCCCCACTGGTCACATGTGACATGTTTGGCGGTTTGTGCCTTGTGCTTTGTGCTTTGTGCTTTGTGCTTTGTGCTTTGTGCTTTGTGCTTTGTGCTTTGTGCTTTGTGCTTTGTGCTTTGTGCTTTGTGCTTTGTGCTTTGTGCTTTGTGCTTTGTGCTTTGTGCTCTGTGCTCTGTGCTCTGTGCTCTGTGCTCTGTGCTTTGTGCTTTGTGCTTTGTGCTTTGTGCTTTGTGCTTTGTGCTTTGTGATTTGTACGTTGTGCGTTGTGCGTTGTGCTTTGTGCTTTGTGCTTTGTGCTTTGTGCTTTGTGCTTTGTGCTTTGTGCTTTGTGCTTTGTGCTTTGTGCTTTGTGCTTTGTGCTTTGTGCTGTGTGCTTTGTGCTTTGTGCGTTGTACTTTGTGCTTTGTGCTTTGTGCTTTGTGCTTTGTGCTTTGTGCTTTGTGCTTTGTGCTTTGTGCTTTGTGCTTTGTGCTGTGTGCTTTGTGCTTTGTGCTTTGTACTTTGTGCTTTGTGCTTTGTGCTTTGTGCTTTGTCATTTGTGCTTTGTGCTTTGTGCTTTGTGCTTTGTGCTTTGTGCTTTGTCATTTGTCCTTTGTGCTTTGTGCTTTGTGCTTTGTGCTTTGTGATTTGTACGTTGTGCGTTGTGCTTTGTGCTTTGTGCTTTGTGATTTGTGATTTGTGCTTTGTGCAGTGTACTTTGTGCTTTTCGTCTTATGCCGTGTACCTTGTGCCACTAAGTTTACAAGGGGGCAGTTTTTTCTGTAAAGGGTTTTTTTCACTATATTTTCCTTAGAGACGCTTGATGTTCATGTAGTACATGCCCTTACCGAATTACAGTAGAAAGGAAATTGTGAAACGGTAGCTTACAAGAGCACAGAAATTTCCTCCATGAATAGTGTTACCCACCTTGCACTCTAAGACGGCATTATGGAAAGGAAAACGCGAGAGCTCAGGAAGAGGCAGTAATAATGGTTCTGTATAATTAATCTCAAGACGATATTCTAAGTTAAATATGCTTGTTGTACATGTATATAATAATTATAATAATGTATATTGTCCAACAGAATAAAATTTCAATTACAGGACAAAAGTAAAGTTTATACTAATAGAGTACATTATAACAGAAGTAAACTAAACTAACTTAAACCAAAAAATTAGAACTATATGATAAAGAAGTAATGAAGTCTGAAAATAAATCTCAAACAAAATAAGCAGGAGCACACAAACAAAAATAAACGACATTTAACAATAATTTAACTCTCATTAATTTGATCTAATCAATTTTTAACAGTACAGTTACATAAATCAACATTCATACAATATTTATTATAATCTAAGCGCGCATTAACTAATATGCTATACCAGAATTACTTTATAAATTAAGAGTGGAACGGTAAACCAGAAAAGGGTAGTATTTTTTTGTACAGGCATTTTACCCTAAAAACGACATTTTATATCGACGCCGCTTGGTGCACATGTAACAAATGCTATTAGAGAATTACTCTGGAAAGTAAAATGCAAAACGATAGATCAGAACACTGCTGAAAGTGGTTTTATCTTAAATGAACCCCTGTATAGCATTTAAAGTTAACACGTTCGCTGTCTAATTGGCTATATATGGGTCACGCCCCTCATTTGGTTCACGTTTGTATAAAATTTCATGTATGATTTAAATATCGACTAATGAAGAATAGGCAGGTTATATACAAGGGACTCTGTGGTATAACTAGTTAATAATTAAAGCAAACGTTTGACCCATATTTAGTGCATGGACTTGGACATTATATACCATTCATTATTCATAACAAAAGAAAAGTCAGTAAACTTATGAAGTATGTATTAAACAGTTTACAAAAGCAATTTAACCATATAAATGATTGTAATATACTAATGAGCATTATGTGCAAGATGTAAATGCTTTATTTGTTTTCTTAGCCGCATCTTTGGCATTAAAACCTTGTGACTTCAGATTCAGGTAACACCCATGACATCTTTTTCGTATAGACACACCTTTATCATCCTTCATTTCTTGAAGTTTGTGTGTACTGGTACTGGTGCATCAGCTTTCTTTAGCACATTGATTTTTAAAAGGCCCTTTATAACGGATTCAGTATACTGCAGGATCGTAAGCTGTTTATCGGTTAATGAGTTATAAATAATATGACTATTTATTATGGAGGTGCTACAAATAAGTTCAATGGCAATTTTTTTGTACCATATTAGTGATTTTCGTAGTAAGGTGTAGTAACTTGGTAACTGATCAGAAATATCGACTCCTTGTTTACCTTTATTGCATTCTAAAACAACCTTTGGTTTTATTTTTCTGTTTCCTTTTCCGTCTGTCCATATTTCAACCATTTGGTCTCAATAGCATGTAGAAAGCATGTGCACATCTCTCTGATATTTCCATTTTAAAAATGTTACATATTCTTGTTGGGAGCTACTTATTTCTCCTTTCTGCAACTTGGAGTCAATGACGTCTTGATCTAAGCCTCTTCTGTGTTTTTGTATGGTTCCTATCAGGTTAGTATTTTTACTGTACAAATGCTTTGCCAATTCAAGACTTGTATAGTAATTATCTGTAATCACAAGTCGACATGCATCAAGATCTTCTATTAGCTTCACAACTTTCGAACCCAGTAAATCCAAATGTGTCAATTTTTGAGTTTGTCGATCGCAAATACTTGTATTATAAGTAAATCCCTCTGGCGTACATACTTTATAAAGTTTTAGTCCATATTTGCTAGCTTTTGATGAATTGTATTGTTTAAAAGGAACACGACCTCGGAATGGTATCATCGTTTCATCGACAACGATTGTGTTGCCGGGCTTGTACAAATCTCTAGTTGTCTGCATCAATATATTCATCAATTTTTTTATTTTGTATGTTTTGGTTCCATCCTGTTCCTTATTGTTGGTGAAATTCCAACATTTTAGTAACAAAACAAATCTGTTGTAGTTCATGGGAATCTGATGAAACAATGAATGATGGTAAATAGGATCATTTTTCCAATAGCTTTCAACAGATGGAAACTGCAAGATTCCCATAACTAGAAGCAGTCCTGAAAAACAAAAGCAACAAACGTAACAACAGTAACATTATATGCTGGAAATATTTTTTTCGTACGGTATTTACAGTAAGTACATACCGATAAAGGTTTCCATTTCCTCATTATTGGTATCGAGCCATCGAGAAAGAGGGGAGGACCTAGATAACCTTTTAGAAGCAAGCAGCTGAGCAGCATATCTGTTGGTTTGAACAACCATTAGGTTAATAACTTCATCGTTGATTATTGCTTTACAAACGTCTAGAGGAGTGACACTATCACCGTCATATTTTATATCTTCTTGCACACCTGATTGGTCAGAAAACTGCAGCCTTGCGATATCTAAAACATTCCTAAACCATTGAAGTTCAATATCTTTATTATCAGATTTATTGTTTATTTCTTCGTCGCTGATCACTTCGTCTCCCTCTGTTGACTCCGATTCACTCGATACTCCTAAAAAAATAATTTTAACTTATTTGTTGGGTTCTTAATTCAATAAAAAACGAAAACACGAAGTATTTTGCGACTGCCACCTATGAAAATTTGTAACTAGAAATTATTACAAACGTACATACCATCTAATGTAAAATCTGGATCCGAACGATCGTCATCGTAGTTTTCACTGATATCACACAAGTTGTCGATTTCTTCTAGTAACTGTTCGTCTGTTAATGGTCTTTTATTTTGCCACATGTTGACAATAACAAATATTCCAATATAGTCTACAGCGGTACTATAGCTATTCACTGAGAAAACTACATCAAAAGTGCAAGAGAACCAGACTAAATGTTTCCATGCACTAATATCAACGAGAATAAGAAATCAAAGAAAAAAGACTGCGTGCAACAGACAAGTTGTTTCCTGTAAAATGGCAAGCAAGAGTGAACCAAATGAAGGTCATTGGACTGTGTGGTGGGGGGTTATCCAATACAGAGTCCCATGACCCAAATATGGGACATCGATTTTTTATATAGGGGACTGGTGCGCTTTAATTATTGAATGTCATATAGACAGTGAACCTGTTAACGGTGTTTGGTGTACATGGAGTACATACTGTCAGAAATTTGCTCTACAAAAAAAAAGGTGTAATAATAGGTCAGATGTGAGCAACATATGTCCCTCTGTAATAGGTGTTTTAGTCTCAATTAACCCTATAACAGAATTCTAAGTAAGACGGTATTTAGTATCTATGTACTGTATGTCATTACAGAATTACTCTAACAAGGAAATTGTGAACTGTTCAGTCAGAAGGACGCACTATTTTTTCCCTTAAGGATGTTTTGCCCTAGATGAACTCCAGAACGGTATACGAAGTAGATAGTGCTAGTTGCACATGTGGTTTATAATCTTTCGTAATAAGCTTAGAAAATGATATTGGTAAAATTGGTGCGGTGTACATGTATTTTTTTTTTTTTTATGATTGTGGACCTGAACAGGCTAAATAAGGCCTATCGTGCTAAAGCACTCAGGAACACTTAGAAGGATGGATAGAGGGATAATGAATTCCCAATAGATGCCTATGAACAGCTACCTTAAATTTTCTCATATCATAAGTGAGAGGAAAACAGGAACTAGGGAGATCATTCCAGAGTTTAGAAGCCGTGTAGAAAAATGTGGATTGCGCCCGTTTGGTACGACAAGTGGAGATTTGTACTGCATACTGATGATGTGATTGAGCGAACCGAGTGTTTCTCGCAAAGATAGCCCGAGATGGTATCAAAGAATGTAATTCACCAGCACAATAGCCGTTGTAATAAGGATAATACAAAGAAAGAACTGAAACCATCCTTCTATGCTCAAGGGATTGTATGTGAGAAGTTAAAGACGGGTCATTTATAAGCCTAATCGCTCTCTTTTGAATACGATCAACGATATCGAGAGCGTATTGGGGAGCACTAACCCAAAGGTGAGAATTATATTCCAGATGAGGCCGAATTTGGGCCTTATACAGCAAAAGGAGTTGTCGAGAGGTAAAGTACTGCTTAGATCTGTACAAAAAGCCTATTTTACGAGCAGCTGTTTTGTTAGCTGACAGAAGATGGTCAACCCATGAGAGATTTGAAGATACAGTCATCCCCAACAGAGTAATAGAGTCTGAAAACTTAAGAACTGAGCCATTCATACTTACAACAGGAAATGATCGATCTTTTTTGGCGGACATAAGGCAACACTGAGTTTTGTTAGCATTAAATTTAACTAGATTATTGCTTCCCCATTCGAGAATACGTTGAATGTCTTTGTTGATTGAATTTGCCATTTCAGCTTTAATTTCTTGATTTGACATAGAAGGTGGATTATCACTATGAGTAGACTGAGATGAACTACAGTGAAGAGTGCTATCGTCAGCAAAGCAATGGATGGGGTTAGTTGTTGAAGAAATAAGGTCGTTTATGTACAGCAGAAAAAGTGTGGGCGCTATAACGGATCCCTGTGATACGCCCGCGTTAATGCTAACTTCTTTTGAAAAAAAGCCATCAACTACGACACGTATTCGTCTTTCATCAAGGAAACTAGAAACCCAGTTGATGAGCGCATCATTTAACCCAAACGAGGTGAGTTTGGCAAGTAAACACTTATGCCAAACTTGGTCAAATGCCTTTGAGATATCTAAAGCGACTACAACTGTTTCACCGGACTGCTCTACTGTATTGTTCCAAACTTGGATCACATATGAAAGAAGATCGCCTGTTGAACGACTTTGCCTAAACCCATATTGATGATCACTAAGGAGTTTGTTAGTTTCAAGAAACGTGAGCAGTTGCTGATTGATGGCTTTTTCCATGATTTTAGACAAAATGGAAGTGATGGCAATTGGTCTGTAATTTGAGTGATCGGTTTTATCACCTTTTTTGGGAATAGGTTGAACATTTGCTAACTTCCATGATGAAGGGAATTCCCCAGAAGATATGGAGATCGTATAGAGCTTAGATAGGACTGGTACTAGTTCGGGGGAACATTTCTTTAAGACAATAGCTGGGATACCGTCTGGGCCAGTCGCCTTATTGAGATCAAGCCTACTGATGATCGATTCCAAGAGCTTGTACCGAAAATGAATTGGTTTCATAACGTATGAAGAAGAGTTGACTAGGGGTATATTGTATTAGAAAATTAAAAAATAAAATGAAACGATAGGTCTGATGGGCGCAGTAATTTTTTTCTGTAATGAGTGTTTTACGCTAAATGAACCCGGATCGACACTCTAAGTTGACAGTGCTTTGGTTTACATGTACTGTTTGCTATTAGATAATTGGCCTTTAAGGGAAAATGTGAAACAGTAGGTATGAAGGGCGTAGTAATTTTGTCTCGCAAAGAACTGTTTACCCTAAACAAACTCTAGAAGTGTATTCTAGTTGACGACCTTTTTTGTACAGGTAGTATATGCCATTTAAGAATTACTTTAGAGGAATAATGTGCAACGGTAGGTCACAAAAGCGCAGTAATTTTATTCGGGTAAGAGCGTTTTACCTTAAACCAACTCCAGAACGGCATTCTGAGTTGATTTCTCTGTATGTGTATTTAGCGTATGCTATTAAATTACTCTAAAATGGAAAATGTGAAACAGAGTGGCAGAACACGGTAGTCATTTTTTTCTCCGTAAAGGTCGTTTTAGTGTACATACAATACATGGTATTAGGTATGTAAGAATAAAATAAGATCTTTTAATTCAACATTAGTAGAAGGAGCTCCAGGTGGGTCCACTGAGAAGTCGATTTCATCCTGAAGTAAGTTACAGGTGGGTTCGCTGAGAAGTTGGCGCTTGCGCCCGGTGTGGTTTTTAATTCTAGCCCCTGGAGGGCAGGTAACCGCAGACACTCTTAATGTATCTTAGTTTCCGGCTTTCCCTCAGTCGCCATTTCCAACCCTTGATGCCTGTTTGGCATTATTAGGAGTCTTCTTCGTAGTGCAGCCCCTGCAGCGTAGGCTTGCGTCATTTTGAGCCCTTAATGACTTATTTATGGTCCTCACTAAGTAATTAGGGCCCTTTTGTCAGTATTAAGAGCCTTTTTGGTAGTACAGCGTCTTATTTCATATAGCACGAGGCCATCCAACTGCGTTTCGGGTTGATCCATAGACACCGCCTCAGACAACGTGCTCTGATCAATCAATCTCAACTAAATGAATGTCGATCAAATCAACCAAACCAAATGCATAGTCACATCTTTAATCACATTTTAAACCGCAAAGTAATATAGAGACGAATTCAAGAAGCTGAATTAACAATTTCTCATAAACTTCATGTAACGATTCTCCCACTGGATATACTTAACTCCCCTGACCGACCGCTTACTTTGTAGATAAGGCTAACCGACACACAGTTGGTAATATCCCTAAACCTGAGCACACCGATGTGGGAAAATAATAGCTCATCCTCAAATCAATCTCAATAAAATCAATAATTCAAGTCATAACGTACAGCCTGCAAAAACCCAACTTTTATTTAAAAAATGTCGATCTAGCCTTAATTACGCGAACGCGAACACCAACGCGAACATGAACGCGAACGCGAACGCAAACTCGAACTCGAACTCGAACGCGACCGCAAACGCAAACGAAACCGCAACCGCAACCGCAAACGCGGACGTGGACGCGGACGCAGACGCAGACGCAGACGCAGACGCAGACGCAGTCGCAGGCGCAGACGCGGACGCGGACGCGGACGCGGACGCGGACGCGGACGCGGACGCGGACGCAGACGCAGACGCAGACGCAGACGCAGACGCAGACGCAGTCGCAGACGCAGAGGTAGACGTAGACGTAGACGTAGACGTAAACGTAAACATAAACACAAATACAACACATTTAACAAACAACTTGAGTGGCCCATTCTACTGCTAATTTTATTTTACAAAAAGAAAAAATACGTCCATTTAAATTTAGAATTTGTCAGGGATTTCGAAAAGGGTATTTAGCGAGGCGCATACTGTTCTGTGAATCGTATACCGGCAATGTTCAGATAATGAGCAATTTCCATATAAAATCATTTGGTCTGATGAGAGTCAGCAGACCGATAATGGAATTTTCAACAGAAGAAATGTTCACTATTGGGCGAATGAAAATCCTAGAATTTATAAAGTGCGCAGACACCAACACCGTTTCGGTTTTGATACGTGGGCCGCAATATTCGAAATCCTAATAATAGGTTCATTTTTCTATAACAGATCTTTAGATTCTGAACGCTACCAAAATTTATTAGAAAGTGATATAGTAACTGATTCCTCAGGCTAATATTGAAAATTATTGGTTTTTACGAGACGATGCTCCGACACATAATTTCAGAGCTGTTCAGGAAAATTTATCCGCATAGTTTCCAGCAAGATGGATTGGAACATATTCGAGAGTAAGGTTGCCAGCGCATCCCCCGATGTAATACCTCTTGACTTTTTTCTCTGGGGATACGTTAAAAATTATATTTAACGACACAATATTGAAAATGACGATCAGTTGCGGAACTTAGCTCTCGAATCATTTGGAAGTATTACACCTCAAATGCTGCGCAATGTTTTCTATCCAATTGTAAGACGGTATTATTTGTTATGGAGAACTTTTTGAACAATCATTATAAGACTTATACGTAAGTAATTCTCACTTTAATTTACACTAAAAACAATAATAATTAGCAGTTTTTCCTTTTACCGGCAATTTGTTTGTTGATATTAGCTTCTAATTTTAAGACACTTTATTATGGTGTGTATAATAATCATACGGGAAAGTTACTGCACGAACATCTTGAAAAGGCACGTCTGCATTCAAACATTTTGTGATGATGGTCCATAAAAGGCGCAAAACGCAATCAGACCATCAGATGTTATACATTGCTGAATTTTTAATAAAAAAAACCTTTCAAGATCAGTTTTCAAAATATCAGGACCGTATTTAGAAAAAATAAGTTGAAGATGGCTATAAAAATAGGAAACGTCGGATTTAAAAACTGACTACGCCATGTTAAAGCCTGTAACAAGTTGCCATGAAGAAGTGTTTATATTTTTGCTCTAGCATTTATAATAACGCCAGAAAAAAATAAAATAGAAATATAAAAAATTTAAATTTTTTCATATATCTCAAAAACAAAAAATCACATCATCGATTTTTTATGTCTTTTATTGGTCCCCTAATTACACAACTTTTTTCCGATTTAACCGGAATTATATCTATTACCATTTCTGAGATCCTCATAGAATACTTATGTTGGACACAGTGTATAGGTAACAGCATATAAATTTAAACTACACCATTTTTAAGTTATCCCTTTCTTTTTCAAAAGCATACCCTGAATCCATAGTTCTATACTAAATTATCTAATTTACATACACCGTATCTAGTGGTGTAATGGTTGAGCACGTCTGACCGGCAATTGTAAAGTCTGGCTACGAAAATGTTTATTCTGTATATCTTCTATACTAACACACAAAGTCTTTGATGTTATGATGAAAACTATATGTTAATTACGTGGATTTAAAAAAAGTCTATATATGTTTGAAAATGTGTACTGTATGTACTGTATCATGGACACCCTAATTGTAAAATATTTTTGTTTTTTACGTTATCGCTTAATACAACGTGATCAATCTCAAGTGTACTGTAGTGGTATGACAAAAATCCCTAGTTGTAATATTGTTGTGTTTTGCAGTTGGCTGCTTTGGATTTTTAGTGTGGTTTTAGTCGTTTTAGTTTATATCAGTTTATGTTATATTACACCTTCGTTTTTCACTTTTGTATTTTCTTGGTGCCGAAATGTTACAAAATGTATTTGCGAATATGCAACGTAGGGTGAACTTATGTTTACAATTTAATGGCGGGCATTTTGAACATATACTGTAAAGCAAAGTGTGATAACTAATGTGTACCTAAGGAGTTAAAAAAAATTTGTAAAAGACATTGTCATTCCATAAACATGTACTGTAAATTTTATTTAATTATAATGAAATTATAACATTTAAATACTTAAGATTCATTATTTTGTAATGATGTAATCCAATCATTAAATAATATTTTATTTATTTTGTTGTATTTTATAGGGATGCAGTCTAATCAAATACAAAACAGTCATTATTTAAATTAAGATAATATTTTATAATATGTATAAGTTAATGACCTTCATACAGATTTGAAACTGATCGTAGTTTTACTCGAACCATGCTCTAGAGTAGCTAGAGCAATACAGCTTCTTACCAACCTATCAGTGGTACCAACTTAAATATTTTGATCACGTGGTATACACTTGAGATTGATCACTCGTTACTATATCTTGTTTGACGGACTTAGAATTCTTTCTATAAGTACTTTTTTATTTGATTCATTCACGAAAGTTAATAAACTATTGTTATAGATAAATGATTGTGGTTTGGAATAGTCTTCATTGCAGACTGTTTAAAATTGATATATGACTGCTAAGATTAATCTAATATTGTGAACAGTATATATGACGTGTACATTTAAAATTGCAATTTTATTGAATTTATTTCCTAATCATTATTGTAGTTCTCAAAAGCAAACATTGCACATTTCAAATTTATTAATATCGATATTTTGAACATACTGCAAAATATATCTTTATATACCTAAATTTTATACATGAAATAGGAAAGGGATTAAAGGATGTACTCCACATAAAAAAGGGAACAAGTTCGTTTCACTAAACACAAGTACCATATACAACATTGAGCAACAATTTTATTCAAGCAATGTAACAACAACCAAAAATTTTATTTTTATTTTAAAAGATAATTTTACTATATCCCAAACGTATAATTCGCTATATGTCACAACCTTTAGCTCTAGCTGCTGCACAAACGACTCTAACACATGGTCGGTTTCATAGAGAGATAATCCTAAAATCTTTTTCTTTGGATCACGAGAAAAGCAAGAAATTCAGCTTAATGCGTAAATTTCAATTTTTCGATTAAAAGACAATTCTGTTAAAAGCAACGCAAAACAATTCATTTCCAAAGCTATAACATAGAATGCCGAGTAGTGTAATCATAATCACAATAGCTTTCGTGTGCAATAGCTAATAAAAGCACTGTATTGGACTGCATAACGTAATAAAAGAAATTAAAATCGTTTACTCATTAACTAGTTCTCGTTAGTGCATTAGTTCTGTAATTTCCTTCAGTACGTTATCAGAACGTATTAGATAAAATCTTTAAGAACCGTGTTTGAAAGAGACTAAACGGAATCAGTTAAATCTACAGTAAGACCAGATTTATAATAAATCCACGTAATGGATCTAGTTTTTATGTCCTTCGTTGTACTCTTGATGGTGGCACTGATAATCGTTTTATTTTAATAGTTTCACTAAGTTAATGGTGTGTAAGTATCCTCTTTGTATGCTCACTAGATCGTAATAACGCACAGTAATTGCGGTTTGTGGAATAAATGACTAGGGAACTATGTAAATGGTTCTAATAAGAAAACGTAAGAAGTACACAAATGCTTTTCTTATATAGCAATATGACAACTTTGAGGCCATCCTTTAAAGCTCGCTTTTCCATTTTCATATATACACACCAGCACTTGCCAATAAAAATTTATCGGATATACACTAAATTAACTTTCTCATAATCATAAAGAGGCATGCACAATGAAACCAAAAATTAAAGAGGGAAATTTCAGCAAAGTGAAAGTAATTGAGATTGAGAGATGCCAGTGTCAGCGCAAGGTTACGAAGGATATTCCTAATCTAGCTAGAGCAAGGAACGAATGATAAATGAAGTTTGTCCAAGATTGATATATACCCCTACTTTATATCTCCTTAACTCAAAGGACGTTTTAGTAGAAAGTACTGTATTTATAATATTTATTAAACCTCATTTTAGATTAAAAGTCTTAAACTTTCTAAAATCATTAATTTTAATTAAAATTGGAGAGATGCTTTTAGTAATTTGATTGATGAGATTTAAAATAATATTTTATTAAAAGCAAATTATAACAAAAAATAGTATCGTGTAACCTCTAATAACCAACGACTGAATTAGATTAAGAAACCAAAATAAACGTCTATTAAATTTCAATTTCAAATAAAAATCGTTTTCATACTTTTCATGATGTAATAACAATTTTGTTTTCACTTAACTAAATAAAAATTAATCCTACTTTACAATTTATTTACAGATAACTATTTCTATACCCTACAATTTGCCGAGTATATTCTTGCAAAGAATATTTTATTCCAGTTAGGGTGACTGTTTGACAAGTGTTGCAAATTTAGGAGTCATTGATCAATTTATAGTTACTTCTTATTTATACCTACAAATAAATACTTAATAATGAAAAAGTATAACAATAATTACAAGTTTTGTGCAATTTGGCTGCATTAAAACAGTTAAATCAAGGTTTACACTACGAGGAAAATGTTTAAGGCCGAGGCCGGAATTTCATAACGAGTAACATAATAGTATATTAAAATACAAGTGTCATCATGTTAGTATTGGCGAAAATCACGCAGTGGGCGACATCTATAATAAATTTTTGTAAACCTTTGGACAATGAATAATAAATATTTCCCTGTTTAATAGAATACCGTGTTTACTTGTGGAGTATTCCGTGGTTTTCCGAATGATTTAATTAATATTCGCTTATAACACTCTTGTTTTTCTTTTTTTACGTACGTTTTATGACTTTTATTTCCTGTATGCTAATAATTGCCAAAATTTGAATAACATCAATTTGTTTGTGGTTATATTGTCCATTTCTGTTCCAAACTGCATGTGTGAACATTAAAAGAAAAAATTACATAATGATCGACATAAGGGTCAATTTGGCCCTAAGCACAAACTGTCATAAATTATGGTTGGGTTAATTAATTAAAAATTATGTGCAGTTCTTTTATAGTTAATTGATGACGATTTATTTTTAATTAAGATCAAGCATCGATAGTTAGGTCACTGGCTTTATATATGATACATTATTTACATAAATTATTTCATTGTTTATATGTGCGAATATAGTTGCGTTTCTTTGAGAAAGTCATTATTTGATGTTGGTTTGTTTTTTCTTAGTCCAATTTTTAGTTGTTCCGAAATTCTGTTCTTTTTTCTTTCTGTTTGATATTTAGGACAATGAATAATTATGTGTTTTACCGTCACTGTATTGTTACAAGTGGTGCACAGGTGGTGGCTCTCTTTTTAATAGATGTTGGTGTGACCTATTCTAAGTATTGTTAGTATGATTTTGTGTTTTCTGTGTAGTGTTGTTTTTTTCCAGGGTACTACTTTTTCTTTGATGGTGTATAATTTTACTCTGAAGCTATTCCTTTCTTCTTACCATATTTGATTCATTTTTGTTTCCACTATATTAGTTGTATCCTGTGATGTGATGAAGGTTGAAATGCTGGCAGTTTGTGTAGCAGCTCTTTTATCAGCTTCGTACATATAATTAAAATTTTTCTGTTGTTTTCTTATATGTTATGAATGGTTTTTAATATATTTACTGTTATTGGGTTTTTGGTATAAATGTTTTGAATTTCTTGGATACTGCTTACGGAGCCAGTGAATATTATGAAATTTGATTGGCTATTATTTTCAGTGTATGTAATTGATTTTAGGATGGAATATAGTTCTGCGGTAGATATAGAGGAGTTGGGTGACAGTTGATATTGGTTTATGGTGCTTCTGTGCACAAATGCTGCTCCTACTTTTCCATGTATTTTTGATGCATCTGTGTATAATGTTCGTAGTTAGGGTATTGGTCCAGGATGTATTTGTATTTGTTTAAATAGACGATTGGAGGAGTATTTTTTATTGGTCTGTTGGTAATCCATGGCTCGATGTCTAATATACTGTTGTTTATTACATTTTGTGTGTCTATACTTAGTGACTCTAGTGTCGTGCTGTTTCTTGTTACCGGCCGGTTTTAGAGTTTTTGGTTTAATTAGATATTTTATGAGGTGAGGTGTTTTGTTTTTGAATATATCTTGACACGGGTGTTTTGGTGACGCTTGGATTTTGATTCCATAATTTATTAATAATCGTTGTCTGCGTTTTGTGAGTGACAGTTCGCCAGATTCACAGAGGAGGATTCCAGTGGGAGTAGTTTGCAGAGCCCTCATTGCAATTCTGATACCTGTGTTATGTATTGTGCCCAGTTTATTGAGGCTTGATCTAGCTGAGGCATATATAATACTGCCATAGTGAGGTTGGGTTCTTACGGTTCTTCGATATATTTTTAGCAGTGTTATTTGATCTGAACCCCAAGTATGCCGGGCAGTTATTCTCATTAGGTTTAGGCTTTTGAAAGTCGCGTTTTTTATTGTTTTTATTTGTCGGTTCCAGATTAGTTTTTTATCGAATGATAGTCCTAAATATTTAATTTCCTGTTTTAATTCTAATTTTGTGCTATTTAGGTATAGGTTGGTTGGTTTATTGTTGATTTCGTTTGCTTCGATTATATACATTTTGTTTTTGTTGATGAAAGTTGGTATCCTGTATTATCTGACCATTCCTCTGGATTGGTAAGTGCTTTTTGGAGACGGGTTTGGGTGTTTTTCGTATTCTTTCCTGTTATATTGATGATGAGATTGTCGGCAAATAATAATTTTTTATGTTGGGAGTGGAATATTTTTAATAATGTCGTTGATTGATATTATGAATAATGTCGAGCTTACGGACGAACCTTGTGGTTTCCGTTGCTCATATTTTCTGTGTTGGGGTGTGTTATTTAGTTGTATTTTGAATTTGCGGTTATTCAAACAGTTTGTATGGAATATGTTTCCATTTATCTTCCATTTATTTAGTTGTTGTAGTATCAGTGGTCGGTAGGTTGTATCGAAAGCTTTCTCTATGTCAATTAGTATTGCTATTAAGTGCTGTTTGTTTATGAAGGATTGGGAGATGTTGTGCTCAAGAATTATTAGAGGATCTATCTTTGATCTATTTCTTCTGAATCCAAATTGGTGGGGCGTTAAATAGTCTTTATTTTCTAAATACCATAATAATCTTCTGTTAATTATTTTGTCTAATATTTTTGCCATTGTACATAATAGAGAAATGGGACGATAGCTATTCGCATTGGTGGGATCTTTTTTTGGTTTTAATATTGGTATAATTATAGACTCGAGCCACTTATTGGGGTAGGTGTTTGGGCATTTTCTAAGTGTATCTTGGAGTTTGTCATATGTGATTGGTAAATTTATTAGATTATTATCTAGGAATGGATCGATTGTTGTGAGTATGGATTCTTTATTTTGTAGACATTTTTCTTTATAATTTTCGTCTGAATAGTTTTTTCCGAACGTTATTGCTAGGGTGTATTTTTCTTAGTTTCTTGAATTTAATGTTGAGTTCGATGGTTTGATACTTTATTAACTGGTTAAAAGCTTTCTTTTTTTCTCTTTTAGCTTTTTCGCATTTTTTGTTCCACCAGTGTGTTTCCCATTGGGAGTAGATAATCCAATGGAATATATTGCTGCTTGTTTAATGAAGTTTGTAAATGTTTCGGCGATATGATTTATGTCTTCATGGTCAGTGAAAGCGTGGGACTATCGATGTTAGTTTGGGTTAAATATTCTTCCCAATTTGCAGATTTTAGTTTCCATTTGGTATCGGTATTGTTTGTTTTATTTATTGGATTTGGTGTTTTAATTCTTATTGATATTGGAAAATTATCACTCCCATGGAGGTGGTCTAGGGGTTTACAAATCATTTTTGGTGCAATGGTTGACAGTTGTCATATTTCCTGTTGCTGAGAAATATTGCGTTGGGTATTCGGTGTTGTTAAGAATAAGATTAGTACAATTCAAGAATCATTCTACCTTCCTTACTCTGCTATCAGTGTTGAGAGAAAAGTACCCTAACAGTACCAAAGGTGAGAGTAATTGTTTCGTTACTGGTTCTAGTTCGGTTATATAAATAGGATGGCTATTAGGTATGTACACATTACAGATTGTGATTTTTGTTGGTGTGTATACTGTTATTATAACTGGTTCGAGATGACTTTGAATTTTGGTTTCTTCGCTGTATATACTTTTGTGTATTAATTTGGCTACTCTCCCCCTTGCATGTGTAGGTTTTGTCGATTCTTGAAATTAATGTTATAATATTTTAGTGTTGGGGTTGTGGTTTCTGGCCAGTGTGTTTCTTTGATGCAAATTATGTTTGGTTGTTCCGTGTTTGTTAGTATTTGGAATTTTTCGTAATATTTGTAGAATCCATTGATATTCCATTGAATAATTGTTGTGCTCATCTTTGATCAGTTTTTCTTTCAATTGTATCTTTTTAATTTAGTACGATTGGATGTAGCTATCATTTTTCTTGTAGTTTATATCTTAGTTTTCGTTTTGACGATAGGTTTCGTTTCCGTCTTCATTTGGTGTGTCATATTCGTTTTGGTTTTCCCTTTGATTTTGGTTGTTATATTCTTCATTTTCTTGGCGCATTTGGTTTTCTAGTTTATTTATGAGTCGTGTGAGTCTATTTTTAATCGATCTATTATTTATGTTGGTATGAGTTATTTGTATGATGTCCATTAATTCTTTTGTTTTTTTTTTGTAAATTTGTTTGATATCAGTAATGGATCATTTGGTTTAATTGCTTGTTCCAGAAAAGTTTTAAACTCTTTGTTTGTTCGTCGAAAGGATGGATCTTGGGCTTGATGGTCGAGGTTTAGTTTGTTTGAGTTTTTTAGCAATTGCAGGTTTGGGTTTTGGCTGATACTTGATAATTGTAATAGTGGTGGAAGTTTGCCATCTGAACTTTTTTGAAGAGGTCGCTTTGATGTTTATGGTGTTTAAGTAATCTTTTGTGTTTTGCTATTATTTGAAGCAGTTTGTGGTGGAATTGGTTCTGGGGTCTTAAAAATTATTTCTTCGATTTCTTCTGTAATGATTGAAGAATGTTCAATAGATGCGGAAGGTGCGGGACACTTTCTGTTGCCTTTTTCGTTGGTTTCTGGATTGTGGAGATAACTTCCTAGTGTGTTTAGATTTGTTGGGGTTTCAATCTTTTGGTCTTGGGCTTTACATTGTTCTTTGGAGTGGCCATGTTTTCTGCATAGTTCGCATTGTTCAGTTATAAAGAATAGTCTGCATTGCTCGTTACTGTACTCAACTAGTAGACTGTCCGGCATGGAATTTTGTTCATCTGGTATTATGCATACTTGTCTGCGACCACTGTTGATGTGTGAGATCCTGAGGTCGTTGCTAATTTTAATGTGTATTAAATAAACCGCAGTGGGGACATTTCCGTAACAAAACTATGAAAGTGAAGGTTCGCGGATACCTAAATTAAGGTATTGTGAAGACATTATCGAGCCACGATGGGATACTAAGCCCGTCTAGCTATCCCAAGCGGGAATAGTTAGCGCGACCTACAATTGGTACAGCTGTTGCTGCAGCGGGGCTATTGAGTGTTAAGGCCCAATTATTTTTCTGGCTTTGTTGAAGCAAACATATTATTTATTTATTTTGTATATGTTAATATTTTAATAGGGAAATTGATATTTATTTATTAATATACTGACTTTCATAAAAATTGCAACACATAGAATTTATTGAACGATTTTATTTAAATTTTCGTCAACGATGTCTTTCATTAAAACAAACAAACGATTAAAATTTGAAAACAAAAGAACAAAAACTAAAAATGTTAATCAAGTGATCTATAGCTGCATGTGGTATATCAACCCAAGCTTCTTGAATCCGTAGCCGAAGATCATGTAAGTTATCTGGAGGGTGTGGTAAATGACTCAGTCGCCTACCAACCTCATCCCATACATGTTCAATGGGTGACAAATTAGGCGACCGAACAGGCCATGGGAGGACGGAAATGTTAGCTTCTTCCAAAACACGTGTTCTGGCCCTTGCCGTATGAGGGCGCGTATTATCCTGTTGGAAAATGGGATTTTCCAGCCCCTGAAGATATAGAAGCGCAACGGGTTCTTGGCAATATAACCAGCGGCGTTTAAATTGCCATCAATGAAGACCAAGGGTGATCTGCTACCGTAACATATTGCACCCCATATCATCACTCCTTGTGCGAGGGCTGTGTTGCGTTACACAGAAAATGTTGGATTTTTACGTTCTCGACGCATCCGTCTGACCCTCCTACGACCATCGTGGGCACACCAGCAAAATCGGGACTTGTCACTTAACACAATTCGATGCCACTCTTGCACCCAATTCGCTCTTTCGTTACTCCATGCTAGCCTGCGTAGACGGTGAGGTGGTGTAAGAGGAAGACATAAAAATGGACGATATGAACGCAGCTGATAAGACTTTATCCGGCGATAAGCAGATGACATTGATATTCTGGGTCCTACACCCCTCATACAATAATTTGCAATCGATCGAGTTGTTGAAAATCTGTCTCTTGTGACCAAAAGTCTTAAGCGTCGTTCTTCACGATCTGTAGTCCTGCGGGGAGGTCCAGATCCTGGGCGACGTTGTTGCACCGCTTCCTCGGACCATTTGGACTAACATCTCAATACCGTTGTAACATTTCGGTTTACACGACCACCAACTTCTCTTAACGAAAGTCCGGCCTCTCTCATGTCAATAATACGGCCACATTCAAAATTAGTCAGTTAGAAAAAATGTTGATGTTCATGTACTCTTGGCATTGTTCCCAAGTTCAGAACGAAATTTTGCAAAATTGACAGTTAATTACACACTGATTGGTTTATTTCTTCAAATTTATTGTTACTAAGTGTAAAAAACTACTAGCTAGATTTTATTCAAATTTTAATCGTTTGTTTGTTCCAATGAAAGACATCGTTGACGAAAATTTCAATAAAATCGTTCAACAAATTCTAGGTGTTGCAATTTTGATAGAAGTCAGTACAGATTATACTAATATGTACTGCTTCCTGGTTTACATAAAGCAGGAAAATAAGGCAGATATTAAGGAAAGCACCGTTCGTGGACACATGTAAGTAATTATTCTAGGTTTCATTTTTTTATTGAATATATGTATTGAATGTTTCTATAAACAGTTACAACTTGTTTGTACAAAAGTAATTGTTGCTAAAGGGTTGCAAAATAAGAAGTCAGTATAAGCATATTTGAACTATAGACAACTGGAGCAATTATTAACCCGAATTATTATGCCAAATGCTTTATTTATTTGAGTTAAATTGTTTTACAGTTAAATAAAAACTTAAACGCAATTCAATTATTTATTGAGCAGTTTACAAAAAATTTGATGGTTTAAATATCCAGTAAATTAAATTTCGTCTGCAATTACCAGAAATTTTCGTACAAAATATATATTAAAAAGTTTTTGATTTTAGGAATTGTACAAAAAGGTTTATTGAATTATTCAATGCTTTAAAACGACCTATAGACAGTACGTTAGTGAATATCACCATCATTAGCCATATTTTGAGTATATGAAACCGAAGCTTGTTTCACAAATGACGATTATTAGATTACATACACAGGATTATCGAATTAAAAATTAGTTTAAACATTTTTAATAGAGATTTCAAAGTAAATCAATGATGTTTGATTTCTTTTCACTGCACTCAGTAATAGCGAAAATAAATATAAAGATATACGAGGTGAATAAGAAAAGTTTTGGTTATTATACATTAAGTATTTATTGGTTAAGGTATTAAGTAGGATTGAGATTATTTTTGATGTTATATGGTTTCCTAAATTAATTGACGTTGCTGTTTAATTGTTGTTGTTTAATTTAATTAGGTTTAATGAGCAAACTTAAGACTACCGTTGAGATTTAAAGTGAATATTTTAGTAAGTCAAAAAGAAAGTAGAAATGTACTCTATATCCTCTCAGGGAAACATGAGCTAACATGACCATTAATTGCAATATTTAGGTTCAGACCTATTTTCAATTCAAGAATTAAGTGTATTGTCTATGAATAACAACTAAGACTGTATATGGTGTTAGACATAGCTACCATTGATAGTTCTCGCCTGTAACCAGTGCGTATTGCGCACTGGTAGTCATAGCTACAAACTATGGATATACACCCTTTGAAAGGACACATACCTTCGTCAATGGACAAATGTCTGTAAGGTTGTAAAGAGCCAGCATCCTTTACAAAAAAATTTGAATTAATACTTTGTTAATTAAACTGTTTTAATTAAATTGCAGAAGTCATCAAATAATGAATGTATATCCCCCCCAACGTTGTTTCAAAAAAAGTTCAGAGTATTCTACGTCAGAACCCCTCCAGTCTAACAATCCAACAAGCTGCCCGCAATTAGACCATATTTCGGTCGCTCCGCTTCGTAAATAACGAAAATATTAGGTAAAACAGGTACTACCTTTCAATCTCGTTAAAAATAATTAACCAGTTTAAACAAAGCTTCGTTTGAAGCTTAGTTCTTAGTAGAAGTCCTCACACCGATTTCCTAACCGCTCGCTTATCGTGAGATATCCAAAGGATAGAATAAATCCTGATTTAACACCTTTGTTAAATGACGACGCACGTAAAACGTTCTGTTATCTTGTCAGCCTGAATACCGAAAGGTTCCAAGGATTTAAACGTCTTATGCCGTCCCCAGGCTAGGATAAAACTTTACTTCTTATCGAAAGTCCTGAACCTGTATCCGATCCAGATCACAAGTCGCGATAACCCAGAATTATTGAAGTAACCCTTCATCAATAATACCGTATCTGTAAAACGTCTGATTTATCCTGTACCTGATAAACAATCCTGAAACTAAATGTTCCTGAAGGTTTAAATACCTTAAAACCGGCCCCGAGTTAGAGGTACCCCAGGTAGCTATTAGTAGATAATTCGTTATATTCATTTATAGACACTTATTAGGTTGTTCACAATTATAAAATTATCACTGAATTTTCGTTTTAAGTTAGTTATAGGTATATAATATAATTTTTGTTTTTTTACAAATCAAGGTTTAGGTGGAAGAGCAACAAGGGTGATATCCAAGTTGAATCTCGCCTTGGGGTTAACGTTTATTTATTTCTGTTTTTCATATGTACATATTCCTATATACTTTTGCTCGTTATGACATTATGCCAAATTATTATTATTACACACACACACACACACACACACACACACACACACACACACACACACGCACGCACGCACGCACGCACGCACGCATGAACGCATGAACGCACGCACACACGCACGCACGCCCGCACGCATCCACACACACACACACACACACACAAACACAAGAACAAACACACACACACACACACACACACACACACACACACTCACACTCACACGATTTCTGTTATGGTATAAATTCTGAACGATAGGGACGATAGTTTTCAGGAATGCAGATTCTAACAGTTATGAAGGGGTAAATCGAGAGAATTAATGGTATCTTAACCTGTAATAAAGTGTGAAACAAATGTATTGTATTCGTATATATAAACTAAGATTTTGTAATTGAAAGTATAGTTTAGTTTTGAATGTTGCCAAAATTTTTGTAGGACCTTCTCCCACAATTCTATTTTGAGGCTTACTTAAAGAAAAAAGTGTTATAAATTAATACTGGGTTATTTAATTTCCTCACTTGGTTTTTTATGTAAAAAGTAAAAAAATTCAGCATACTAAAGTAAAACTCTTGAATGAAGATTCACTTTATGAGGTGTGATTCCAAATCATAAGACCCCGTCTTGATCAACAGCTAAGTGAAAGTGGTAGTTATGTAAAACAAGCAGAAGGAGCAGTGTTTAATGAAATTAAAACATCTCCTGCAACAAGCGTAATGTAAATTGCAGTTACACTTAACTAAACACTAGCTACCATTTGTAGGATACTACACAAGTATCTACAGAACCCGTACCACCGTTAAGGAGTACATGGCATTTTTCATAATGATTTACCTCACAGAATGGAATTTTGTCCGTATATACAATATAAAACAGCAGGAAATCCTTTATTTTTAGCGAAGGTCTTCCTTAGGCAGGCTAATGTTTCACAAGGGACGTTCACAGCCCACATACAATAGTAGAAACTCTTCGTCAGCATCAATTTTCACTAAACGTGTGGGCGGGAATAGTTGACGATCACTTGATCCGACCATACTTTTACCAAACAGACTCATGAGGAAGTGTTATTTCCTAGAAGAAGAAGAGCTACAACTTTTGGAAGACGTCCCGCTGAATTTACAAATCTAAATGCACTTTTTGTATAACGCCGTCCCAAAACAATTCAGTTAACCCTCATTCTGGCATCTGCGTCGGTTAGGCATAAACGCATTTGAAACTAACAATTTTAGTATTCTACTATATTAAAATTGTGTAGCTCTTTAAATAAAATTTTTACTAAATGTTTAAAATCAATTTTAATATTTTAGGAAGTTTTCGTTTCGCAGTATAAAATGTTCAAATGATCGGATACATTGGACCCGCATTACGTTTGGAAATATTCGTGCCATCTAAGAGCAATTAAAAGTTCGAAGTTGGTTGCTTGCTGTTTCTGTGAACTTCGGTATTGGAATACTATTACGAACCGCCACATTTTTGTTGAAAAGAGGTAAAAGTAAGTTCATACCGATTTAATAGTTTAATACGTGATGTTCATATTTGTGTAAGTATACACATTGTTTCACACTTATCGTAAATATTTATTACTGCGAATAAATGTTAAATCCTGTCATACTCTTAATTTTTAGTGCCGCATACACCAGGATGGAAAATCAAAAACCTTTCGGTTCTCAAGAAATACAACTAGTGCAATAATATTATTTAGGTCAAGTAATAATGGTCCAACTCGTTTTGCCAACCGCAAAATTAATACCATAGCTTCTGTTTTTTTTTTTACTTTACTTTAGAAAACCCCTTATCAATGTGATTATTAAATGGACAAACTTTGAAGGCAGTATGGTGATGAAAAATGTATGGATACCTATGGATGAAGCCAATTTTTTTAAATTTCTGGGAATGATAATAGTGATTGGGTCCTATAAATCAAAAAACGAAAAAATATCACAATTATTGAGCAAAAGTGATGAACCTAGACTTCTTAACAGTATTATGAGTCGACGCAGGTTTCAACAGATACTTCGACTAATCAGATTCGATAACACAGCCGAGAGACGTCAGAACAGGGTCGCCGATAGGCTAGGTTCTGTTCGTAAATGATTCCGATTGTGGAATGGGTTACTTGCAAGATGCCTACAATCCAGACTGGAGTATGCCTGTCGACACCCAATTTGAAACATACAGAGAACGTTGCCATTTAGGATAATACGCCTATAAAGCCAATTAGACGCGGAATTAGATTTTGGACATATAATAGTATAACATCGTACGCTTGGAAGTAAGAAATTTACAGTGAAAAAATGGAGAAGAAAAGGGAAAAAAATCAAGGAGAAAGTATGAAAAGGTGACGAAAGGAAATTGAATACTCTGCTACTAATATAACCTGTAACATTTTTTTGCCGAGCGTGGGATCATTCGCAACAATAAGCGTGAATTACTAGCGTGTTCTACCAATTTTAAGAATCGTAAAGTTGTTTGAGCAATATTTGGTTTTGAAAAAAATGCAAGGGTTGCCTCCTATTGTGCAAAAAAAGGTAAAACTGTAACTTCGCTTAGTTTAAGGCACGAAAAGAAAACCCCAAGTATTAATGGATTATAACACAAGATATCGACATAATGGAAAAATGACTAAACCTACTGCGTAGAGAGGATGACAAAAAGACGGCCAATAAAATATTTAACATGACTGACATAAGCATTATGAACTCATTTATAGTATGGATCGCCTTAAATCACAACAGCGATAAAATTTAAAAAAATGTAGCAATTTTGTTATTGAAATAAAAGACAATTGGTTCAATATAAGCATAACAAAGAAAATATTTATGCTTATGCCAGCTCTGAACTACAGAAAAAACTTCGTTGCGCCATTTGTGTTTTAAAGGACAGAAAGACTAGAACGGTGTGGTATAAATATAAAAAGCATGTATGCGGTGAGTATAATATTATTTTTTTGTAAAAAATGCTCTGCATAATCATTTATTTTAAAACAAACTAGCTTTTAGTATTACTTTTTATACAAAAAAAGATGTACGGGTCCAGTGGAGCCGTAAGGTACATAATGTAAGTTTTTTTTGGTAGTAACAGAGCTAAGTAGTTCGTCAGTATTTGGACGCTGTGTGCCCAGTCTTCGCGTTTGTCAGATATAACGCTCTTAAATTTCTTTGACTGAGATTATCTTGAATCTATAGTTTCTTGTTAACTACACTGCAACCCAACTGGAATTTTAAAGTGTGCGCTCAATACGTGAGGGGATAGAAGCATATGTGACTATTAAAGGTCGTCACTTCCAACTTTTACTATGCCTTATTTTCGTTTTAAATTATTGTGTTTATATCTGCAACTTCAAAACTACGCATTTCCAGATATACATATAAACTTTTTCCCAAACCTTATGAATCACCCTGTGTGGAAGTGTTGATGATATTTTGTTAGTTCATCAGATTTGATTGATGTTTTCTTAATATTAAGAATTTTCATCCTAACATAAAATTTACACTAGGGAAAGAACAAACTAGAGCCATTCATTTTCTAGATTTAAACATAAAAATTAATACATAGAACAAGTTAGAGTCTTCGACATTTAGAAAACTTACACATACAGACAATACAATTCCAAACACATCAGTTAACTATGTATAAACCATTAGAGCAACCAAACAAATTTAATAAAGAAATATTAACTATAAAAGAAAGTTCACAAGCAAATGGTTACATTTCAAATATAATCGAGACATCAGTTAAAAAGAATACAAATTATCTAGCAAGAATATACAGGGGAGACTGCTGTTCCTTCAACAAAATTTACTTTGGAACACTTTGTTATACGTCACAGGTCCTGCCATCTAGCGGCGTTTGGAGGTAATATGGTATAAAATACGCCTTGTTCATAGTCTATGAGAAGCTTGAGACTTCGATGTAAAAACGCTGCGTATATAAGAATAAATATCTTTTTGGTGACTTAATAGTGCGGAATCATGTGAGTCGTTTTACCTTTGTATTTTGATTTGTATTAGTTTTAGGATACAATTTAGTATATCATAAGTAATTTTACCTGTTTGGAATTTCCTTAAAATCTAGCCTAAAACTTTTGTTAGCGGTAAAACAGATCTTGAGTCCCTCCTGTACCTTGAAATACAGTAGCATCTTGTACCTTGAAACGGCGTCTCAAGGTACAGTATGTGATTTGTGTTTCCGTAAAAATTATGATTAATTACATTTTGGTGTTTTATTTTAGAATAGTCATACCAAGAAGTAAAACAGGCAAGAAGAGAGCACCCGTGGATGCGGACTCAGTAAAAAAAGCTATTGAAGCGATCACTGCGCCTGGAGAAAATAGAAATCCATTCATGAAGCGAGTAAAGTTCAATCAAAGCGGGGCAGAGCATTTCATATATTGTGTAAAATATGATGTGAAAAAAATTTTCACTGAGCAAGAAAAGCAATGCTTTGTGAAATATATTACTAATGCCCAAATGCAGTATGGCTTAATTAAGAAAGCAGTTCGCGAACTAGCTTTCAAGTTTGCAGTGGCAAACAATATGAAGCGCCCGGCGAAACGGGATGAAGAACACATTGCAAGAGAACAATGGATGAGACGGTTTATGCAGAGACATAGACACTGTCTATTAGAAAACCGAAAGCTACCAGTCCCTCTACGAGCTTTAACAAAAATAACATTAACAGCTTCTTCAACAGCATTGAAGATTTTTATAGGTGGTTTGGACCAGTACCCCGCGAGTGTATTTGGAATGCGGATGAAACTGGGCTAACAATGGTGCAAAGGCCAAGTAAAATCATTGCGGCAAATGAGTGAAAAAGATGGGGAGTGTGATATCAGCGTAACGAGGATAATTGGTCATGTTAGTTGCGTCAGTTAATGCTAACCGCAATCACATTCCCCCTATACAATTTTTCCGCGAGTAAACTACAAAGAATTTATGATTAAGGGAGTACCACTCGGCACTATTGGTGGTGCAATGACTCATTTTTCCTCAAATGTTTGAAACATTCTAATTCTCATGTTAAACCATCGAAAGATAAACGCGTTATGATTGTACTGGATAATAATGAAACGCACTTGTCGGTGGAAGCATTCGAATATGCTTCGGAAATAGGAATCGTAATAGTGACTTTCCCACCCCATACGTCAAACAAACTCCAACCGTTCGATCTGACTGTGTTTTGCACAATCAAAACCTTTCGTATCCAAACTGTCGATGCTTGGTTTATGAACTACCCCGGGAGAACATGACATGTACAGCATAGCAGAGGCTTAGGGAACTGTTTATCCTAGAGCCGTTACCACCAAAAATGTTATAAGCGGCTTCCGTTCAGTTGGCTTAACAGAAATATATTTTCCGAAGAAGATTTTCTTGTTTCGTATGTAACAGATTGTCTCGCACCTGAGTCCATTAACTCAGTTTATAATAACACAGAAGCTGCACCAGGGTCTACTTATAGAAATATGCATACCCCTCCTCATACTCCCGCTACTATTGACTTCACTGAAGTCTTTATCACACCAGCAGTAATTTAGCCACATTCGAAAGCTGCAGCTAGAAAAGTTAGCAACTGGGGAAGAAAGACAGGTAAGACAGGCACAGAAAAAAATATGTGAAACTAATTGTGATTCAGAGGAAGGGATATTATAATGAAGCTGTCTAAGCCAGTCAGTCTTTGTGGATCTGAACGTGTAAAACGACAATTATGGATTCAGATTATTGACTTCAGCAATTATTATGTAAATTAATTTTGTTTCTGATGTGTTTTCAATAAAAGGTTTTACGGCTTATTTGACCATTATTTATTTTCAGGTGATATTAAGAGATACAAGTTTTTATTTCAAGGTACAGGGCACACTGTTTCAAGGTACAAAATGTTAAAAAGGGTGTGTTTTAAGGTACAACATGTGCGTTCCAAGGTGCATGAACTTGTATCTTGGAACAAAATTTAAATTTTTTTAAATATTTTTTTGTTTTGAAGGGGTTTTTGTGCCAATCACTTTGAAAATATGTGTACTATTGTATCATTGCGCGCACTTTAACCTTACAATGCATGACTATTCCATATGGCACACCATACTTTAAAGGTGACTAGAAAATACCCAAATGTGCCAAATGGGTTGATAATGCTACTGGAAAAAATAGTTACCTACTGTGGCAACACTATTTTGTGAAATACAAAACGTTTATCATTACGGCAAAACTCAGTAAAAAACGCAACTTTCGGAATGCAATAAAAAATACTTGTTGCTGATAGCAGTTGCCAGGAAAATTATTTTCATATTAAGTACTTGTTTAATTAATAATGTTGGTGAAGATTTAATTTCATTTACAAAAGTTGCACGATTAATTACGAATGCCATACGGGTTGATCATGAAATAAGGTATGTAAATATTTTGATATCTCAACTGTGATAGTAAACGATATTTTTGACCACATTACAGATGGATGACCGTATAAAAGTGTCACTAGGTAAGGAAAAATACAAATACCTGACCTATGATGATATATTTAATAACAGTGAGAGCGATGAACATGGTATTTCTGACGACGATGTTCCTGTACCTACCCAAAATGAAATCGAAATGGTATTTATTCCTGAAATTGTCGATGATAATCTCAATCTCTGTCACTTTAGTGATGCTGGAGATGTTCAAATGGTCGAAAGTTTTCTTCCTCAGGATCCTTATATTGAATGATTTATTGTGCGAATTCGCTGAAACTTGTGCTGTAATAAATAGTGATTTGCAGTTTGGTAATTATTACATTGTTGTTAACCATTTTGCTCTCGTACAATCGTGTTTGTTAATCATTTTATTAATTCTTCAATTTAGGTACTTCTTCGACAACCGTTTCCCTAAAACGTTCTATGTACCTAAACGTTCCAAAAAAATACCTTCGGAAAAGGAAGTATCATCCTCCGAAACTGATAACTATATTTTATTACTGTAGATAAATATTTCCCGTGGTTTCTTCATGCTCATTCATATTTTAGGAACTTCCAAAAGTGCTTTCAAGTCTGTGGAAAAATCTTCAAGTAGTCGTCCAAAAACCTAATTCCATAAAATCCGCAGCAGAACAAAAGAAAAACATCAAATGGATACGCGGTTAATTTTCCTCAGAAGGATGGGATGCCTTCAAAGGACCAGATGACTGGCCTGAAGATGCGGAAACTCTTACGATTTCTTTCTATATTTTTTCACGGATGACTTTCTTGACCATATTTGCGAACAGTCAAATATTTATGCATTTCAAAAAGAAAAACTATTCGATCTAAAGAGATCACAACTTCTAAAATTTTTTAGAATTTTAATTTTGCATTCAGTGTCGTAATATTAGAAAACACTCGAATGCAAACATCGGCAATCACCTCATAAAATATGCCATGATGATCAATATATTTGAAAAGATACGTGAACACATTCATTTTAGTGGCAACACGACTATGAAAAAACCTGAAGATCCAGATTTTCACAAACTTCATAAACTTCGACCAGTCATCAATGCTTTGCTTCAGCGATTTCGTGGTTTGCTGAAAGAAGAACCTTTCCATTGATGAACAAATGTGTCCTACGAAAGGTCAGCATCACATGTGGTAGTCGGTGCCGGATAAACCTAAAAAACACGGCTTCAAATTGTTCATTTTATGTGGCGCTAGTGGTATTGGTTACGACTTCTAGATCTACACCGGGCAACAAGCTGCGTTACTTGATAACGAAAATCATCGAGGAGCTTCTGCCAATGTCGTTGTTAGATTCGCTCGTGGAATTCCTATTCATCGTAATCACAAATTGTTCGTGGATAATTATTATACGTCTACGAGAATGTTTGCTGCTCTATATATGAAAGGAATTTTAGCCGTGGACACTATTCGAAGTAATAGGATTGTGAATTCTCCATTACACACCGACAAGAAGAATAAAGATACTTGTGGTACTATGGTCGAGTATATACCAAGGCATTCCGATTGTCCATTCGTATGCGTACGCTGGATAGGTAACAAAGAGGTTACCTTGCACATCACTTTTATTGGAACTGAACCATCTTCTACAGCGAAACGTTATAACCGCTCATCTAAAGCCCACGAAGTTGTCCCTGTACCTTAGATCATCAAGCAAATACAATAGGCACATGGGTGGTGTAGACCTACTTGACTCAGTTATTGTTCGCGCTCGAATAATAATGAGAACAAGAAGATAGCATATGCGGATTTTTTATCATTAACTCGACTTTACGATCTGCAATGCTTGGTTTATGCATAACAAGTTACGCAAAAAAAAAGATGTCCATGTGTGACTTCTGTATTCAACTTGGAACAACGTTATGCGCCATCGGTATCCCCAGTCATCAACGTAGGGCAGGAAGGCCTTCGAAGAAGCCGGAGTATGAGCTTACTACTACAAAGAAAAAAAAACCTCATGCGCTTCCAAAGATGCCGCTCGATGTACGATTCGACCAAACTGTCCACTGGTCAGTGTCTGCGGAGAAGAGGCTATGCAAATACGAGAAGTGCGTGCGCGTTGGTAAAGTAAGGTCGCAAAGTCGTATTCACTGTATGAAATGCAAATACATGAACTGTTCAAAAAATTGTTTTATGTTATATCATAATAAATAAATTTTTTGAAAATTCTGACTGCTTATTGCATGATCAGCCCATATGGAACTGCCCCTTTTTGAGCGCCCCAAAGGTAAAATTTTGACATAGGTATTTGTTTAGCATTTTTCGTGTAATTAGCAGCCTATTTTACATACGATATAATTTCTTCAAACAAAAAAAAAAAACTCATGCATTTGTACGGTTAAGATCCTAGTTCAATATTTTTGAAAAATTAAATTTTACACTTATAAAAAAATTTAAAACCAAAAGTGTTTCAAGGTCTCCCCTACCCAATTAACACAGACGGACAGAAAATAAAAAGGTGTCAATTTCATATTTTGGAAAAGTAGGAACAATAGCTCACGTATTACAAAAGAACAAATACTACAAAGTAGATTTCAAAACTAATCCCATGTTTTTGAACGTTTATTTAATACCAAACATTCAACTAAGGACATTTTGAAGTATGGTATTTATAAATTGAACTACACATACAGTAACTCTGTTTATATCGTACAAGCACTTCAGAACTTTGATATTAGATCCAAAGAAAACGTTAGATGTTACAAATCAAATCATGCCAAACATCTAACAGCAAATAATCACCTTATGACTTCGCAAAACAATATTAAATTTTTACATGTTTTTAACAAAAAAGACAAATTAGATGTTTTGAAAGCATTCGAAATCTATAAACATAAACAGACAATACCCTTAATGAACAAACAGGTTGATCTTATAGACTCACCTTTAACAAAAAGTTTAAATATCGAACTATAATTTACTTAAAGTTTATTGTTTTACCTGAATGATTTGTTACCATAACTACTTGATTATGATACATGTTGTATTGAAACGCCATGAGAAATAAATACTTATACAAAATAAATTGTGTAATTATATTACATTAGTGTGTTAACTGGCAACAAAACTGTCTCTCTTTTATTTAAATAAATTAGAAGTTGAGTGATCTTTTGGCGAGACAAAAAGTCTATAAATCTCGAAACTTTCCTGTTTTTTTAGTATTACTTAACAAAACTAACGCTAGCGCCCGTTTTTTCATCATAAATTTGTCAAATTTAAATAGAAAAATCGAAGGATTTTTTCTATTTACTACTCCAACACTACTATCAAATGTCTAGATAAGTAAAACACATTTACAAAATTTAGTACAAGCCAATTTATTTATTGACACATTAAGAAAATTAATAGGTATTATAAGCTATAAGAATGAAAATCCAAAAATAGCAAAAAGGTGTTATCGTACGTAACCATAAATAGAGGCTCAACATTTTTTTATCTTCAGAATTTTTTTTTTACTTAATCTTATTGACACCATTATCGTAGTGCAAAGGGTAACGATTTCTCTACTTTTTAAGCACCTCTGATAATATCCCCAGCATAGCACGATGAGCAAACATTACTTGTGAAAACAGGAAACCGGAAATCTACCTCGCTTAAAAGTTTTTGCTTCATTGCTTCTGATAGCTTATAGTAAATACACTACAGCTACTTTAATTTATTTTTTTTTAGGTTATTCTGTCATACTATCTCTACATGTTTTCTGCAGAAATAATTTAAATAACTCACGCAGGATTAAGCATGTTAAAAGAGATTATATCAATTTTGTTACATGTTAGATGCATGTTTGCCAGTGTTTACCGACCATAAAGTTGGAAACTTTTTATAATCGCGGCTTGAATAAGATGGTATCAGAAGTTTACTAGGAACTTGAGCTTTTAGTGACCTAAGACTTTTGGTGTAGTAAAGGTCAGGATTAGCAGATCTGAGACAACATAACGCCTACTACAGACAACCCTTGTTATCTTTGATTTCCTATATTTACTTGCTTAACTCGGGTTATATTACGGAAACTTCCCCTTTAATACTCATTAGTACAGTTGTTATGATGTAATATCTAGATAATATAATTAAGATTAGTAATTACGAAGTACTTTTTAACCTGATTACTTAACTCACTTTTATTCTGAAAATTAATGTAAAATTTGATAACTTTTAGTATCCAAGCGTTTATGAATAAGAAAATGAATTCGGTTTTACTAAATCACGCAATAACTTAATTTAATAAAAGGATGACTATACACATGCATGCATACCATACCTAGATAAAGAACCAACATAAATTATTAAAGCCGTAAATTATTGTATCTAGGACACCATTGTACTTAAATCCGTCACTGAACAGGATAATGCTCCACTACATATATCTTGTTTGAGGTTAGAAAATTTTTAAAATATATGTGGTATATGTTCTATCTAAACTGAAACTTGTCTGATTGGATTATGTTCTCTTTTATTCAATTGAACAATTTCTACACTTCCGATATTGTAAGAATACTAAAAAACTTTCTTACGGAAATTATTTTAATTCGAAAATATTACCTACGTTCAGTAATAGTCTACAATATTGAAAGCAATAAGTATTTATGTATTGAAATACACAAAAACCGTTTATGCTTACGGCCCTAAATATTCAAACCTAACGTTGCGTTGATCAATCTTTGCAACAAAATTTAAATCAATCTCCATTTAATAATTTTAATACGAAATTATTTATTTATACAATTAACAAAAAGAAAAGTTTGCTTTGCATAAATTTCTGATATACCAGATGTCCATTAGATCATAGTCCACCTTAATTTTGTTAAAACAAGAGATGGAAATTTAAAATTTGGGATGAAGATTTAGTGGATAAAAATACATTTTTTGAAATTAAAAACAGCTAACTATCACTTCCGGTTTTACCGGAAGTTGCCTTAATTTTCTTATTTTAAATCGGAACCTGCCAATTTTTTTCATAGAACGATACCTCTCTAAATTTCCATTCCAATGATGTATCACAAGTACTCGTTATTTTACAAAATAATTAAATGAATAGTCCAAGAATATTATTTATTTTTAATCTCTTAATTGCAATTTATAAAATTAGTATTTGTGATTCTACTTTGTACGAAAAAATTTTCACCAATATTTCAAGTAGAACGCACTAAATACTAAATACCCATAAGAAAGTAAATCCATTTTACTATCTAAAAACAACCCAAGAAAAGTTAACTTCTAAATCAGTGGGTATAAAAAAATTAAAATTGGACTTTTTTCAGATGTAATTAAAAAAAAACAATTTTCTTACCTAGGTACTCTGCAAGCTAACGAACAATAAATATAAAGTCATAACAAAACACTGAAATGTAAAAAAGCGTACAAAACTACATTATTCTATTCGGCGCTCCTGATCCCGACATAATAAAAGTCTTCTAATATTTTCTCGCAAAATATTTTCTAATTGATTCCTTGAAATACTTTGTATTGCTTAATTTATTCGGTGTTGAAGATTTTTTAGAGTTGCAGGTGTTACTTTGTAAACCTTTTCTTTTAAGTAGCCCCAAATGGAAAAATCCAATGGCGTTAAATCAGGTGACCTAGCGGGCCACCTTATAGTGCCATTTCTTCCCAACCATTGTTGACTAAATCTCTAATTTAAATAATTAGTTAAAATTCGTGAGTTGTGGGCAGGTGCATCATCTTGCTGAAATATGTAATTGTTTGCTGGAAGATTATTTAAAAAAAGTTCAATTTAGTTCTGTAGAAAATTTAGATACATATGTCCATTCAGGGGTAGATTGAAAAAAATTAGTCCTATAATATGGGTTCCAACGATTCCTAAACAAACACTAATTCCAAACCGTTCCTGGAATACTCCGCCTCTTACTAACCGGGGGTTTTCCGTGGCCCAATATCTGGTATTTTGTCGGTTAAACATTCCCAGATTGGTAAATCTTGATTCATCTGAATAAATAATTTTGTGATGAAATGTATCCTCTCGATTGTAATTTTCTAGAAAACCAATTTCAATAAGCAAGTTTTCTGGGAAAATCATTTTCATATAAATGATGGTGAATTTGGTATTTATAAGACTTAAAACTAAAGTTTTTTAAAATTCTTCTTACGCTTTCATGGCTAATATTTAAATTTAAAGCAATCTCTTGCAAAGAAGCGGTGCGATCATATTCAATACATGCTAGTACATTTATTTCACACTCTTCATTTATAATAAAAATTTCATTACCACCTTCATTACGACCATATTTCAAATAATCTTCTAAATACGGAAAATAGGTAAAATGCGGTGCGTGGAGTTCTGGATACCTTTCAGTGTATAATATTGCTGCAGCTATGGAATTCCTCTGACATTCGCCATAAATAATCAACATATTAATTTGTTCTTCCCGAGTATAAAATTGCATTTTAAACAAACAATTTTTACTTATATCTAGGTAGTCAATGATTTTTTTACAATTACAAACTTTTAAAACTATAACGTTTTGAAAATGAAACTATCTGACAATTATTATTTCCATTCAATTACTCGTATGTTTTCCAAGCTTACTTAGGTAAATGCCTAGCTCATTTTATGTCAACTAAATGCTGTTTTTTTTTTTAAATGTGATAGTTTCGAATCCAACAGTGACAGAAAGCTTTAATGAATCCAAACAATAGGTATGTCATGCCCTGCGTTTTTAACACTGCGCAGAGTTGGCATTCAATTTTTTTTTTCAAAGCATACTGAGTTAATATAAACTGAATTTTATTCTTGAAAGAACAGTATTTTATTTGTTACTATTATTTTATAACACAAGATTTAGAAGTTAACTTTTTTTGTGTTGTTTTTAGATAGTAAAATGAATTTACTTTCTTATGGGTATTTAGTATTTAGTGCTTTCTATTTGAAATATTGGTGAAAATTTCTTCTGAACACTAGTAATTTTCGTACAAGGTAGAATCACAAATACTAATTATTTAAGCAGAATTTTATAAATTCCATTAAGAGATTAAAAATAAATAATATTCTTGGACTATATTATTTTGTAAAATAACGAGTACATACTTAAAAATGGCGGAACGTTGAAATCAACAAAAACTCCGCCCGAACCGCCATTTTGAAAACAAAAGACGACTTATGATACATCATTGGAATGGGAATTTAGAGATGTATCGTTCTATGAAAAAAAAATGGTAGTCATATTTAAAATAGGGAAGATAAGGCCACTTCCGATAAAACCGGAAGTGGTAGTCAGATGTTTTTAATGTCAAAAAATCCATTTTTATCCACTAAATCTTCATCTCAATTTTTAAATTTCTACCTCCTTTTTTAACAAAGTTAAGGTGTGTATAATGATTTCGTTGACACCCGGTATACTACGGATTAATATTAGTACAAGTTATACAAGGTGTCCAGAAAAATGTGAGAAATATATCGGATTCAGATAGAAGACGAAAAAATAACATGACAAGTTCCTATACATTTTTTCCTCCAGACCCTCCCTACGGAGATGTGAGCCCCTAAAGGGAATAACTTTTAAAGTACTGGACATAATCTAATAAAAATTCAGTATGATGGCCACTAAGTAAGGGCCTCTTAAAATAGTATCCTTGAAACATATTTATCTTGTTTATTTTATCAGGGATGGACTAAGTTGTACACCTTAATGCCTAAATTTTTAACACCCTGTATGGTAAAGATCTAAAAAAAATATTTTTGGGCAGCTTGAACCTTTACCTAAAAAAAGGTATACTTGTTTAATATCGATAAAATGAACTATTTCCGAGAAAAAAAATAATAAACGAATTAATGTTTCATAATTAATAAATTATTAAAAAAAATTAAGCCAGTGTTTTTTCGAATATTTACGAGAAAACACTCTTTTAATAATAAATTAGAAAAACCAAATTAAACATAATAATTATTCAAAAAATGTTGCAAACTTAAGTGATGTTGCTAAGTTAATAATATTGACTTCCTTTATAACCTTTAATAGGTGGTAGGCATGTATACTCCATGCCAGCCGGGGAGGTACCACCACCCTTACCATGGGCTCCTTAATATTGGGTCTCCGATTTTATGAGCTCGGTAAGGGCTGCCGGTTACCTTTTCCATCATCCTTAATCTATTCTCATCCTTATTCTTCCTTCTCGCCCTCACTGTCTTCCTATCGGATTAAAAGTCCCAAATTAAAAAATAAGATGGCTGTGGTTTCTAATCTATTAATGCTATTCACCAACATCTTGAATAATTACAACCTGATATATTGTTTCTAACTGAAACACAAGTCTCCTCTGAAAGCTCCGAGTCACCCGACTTGCAATTTCCTCAATACCATCTTCACTCTAACTTTCGATATAAAGGAGGCGTATGTGCGTACATCAAGGACAGAATTACTTGCAAGAGGGTTTCTTCCTTAGAAAATAAAAATTTTGACGTGATTTGGTTTAAACATTCTGGTCCTAATTTTGTGAAATTTACTGTTGCATTTATAGGTCTCCTAATGACAGCAACTTTCAAGACTTCTTCGATTACCTTAGTATGAAAGTTGACTATCTCCTGTCTCAGTTTCCATCTTGCGATATCTCATTTGTAGGCGATTTCAATGTTCATAACTCTAATTGGCTTCAATTTTCATCTACTACAAATCCCGCTAGTCATAGTGCAGAAACGTTTGCTATTTCATGTGATCTCACACAAATGATTTCTGAACCCACAAGAATCCCTGATAACCCTAACCATACTCCACATCTTCTAGATCTCTTTCTTACATCAAACCCTCTTGTTTATAAAACTTCCGTTCTTTCGCCTTTAGGTCTTTCCGACCATTGTCTAATAAAAATCATTTCTACTGTACCTAATTTCCCTGTTGTTCGCAAAACCGATAGAACCTTGTGGTGTTTTAAGTCAGCTCGATGGAGTGATTTACGGGATTTCTTTGCAACCTTTCCATGGCGTGAATATTGTTTTAAGTCGTCCTCTTCTTCGGACATCGCTCTTTCAGTATCTGAAGTCATCCTCATGGGAATGGAGTTATACATTCCGAAAAAACTGTACCGTGTAGGTCATTCACGTTCCAAACCCTGGTTCAATAAGGCTTGTTCTGTCTAATAAATTGGTTGACAGTCATGTAGAATACGTTGGTGCTAGAAATATCTGCAAAAGTGTCATCACTAAAACTAAAAAGTTGTTCGAACAACGAAAATGCAATGAACTAGCTACATCTCCTTTAGGCAGTCGTAAATTTTGGTCTTTAGCAAAAGCCATTGGTAAAAACTTTCGAACATCTTCATTTCCCCCCCTGACATCTATTGACGGATCGGTAGTTGCTGATTCTGTAGACAAAGCCAACGTTTTTGTGGATTTGTTTGCATCAAACTCGTGTCTCAATGATTCTGGAAAAGATGTGCCCCTAGTCAACTCTTCTTCATACGTTATGAAACCAATTCATTTTCGGTACAAGCTCTTGGAATCGATCATCAGTAGGCTTGATCTCAATAAGGCGACTGGCTCAGACGGTATCTCAGCTATTGTCTTAAAGAAATGTTTCCCCGAACTAGTACCAGTCCTATCTAAGCTCTATACGATCTCTATATCTTCTGGGGAATTCCCTTCATCATGGAAGTTAGCAAATGTTCAACCTATTCCCAAAAAAGGTGATAAGACCGATCCCTCAAATTACAGACCAATTGCCATCACTTCCATTTTGTCTAAAATCATGGAAAAAGCCATCAATCAGCAACTGCTCACGTTCCTTGAAACTAACAAACTCTTTAGTGACCACCAATATGGGTTTAGGCAAAATCGTTCAACAGACGATCTTCTTTCATATGTGACCCAAGTTTGGAACAATACAGTAGAGCAGTCCGGTGAAACAGTTGTAGTCGCTTTAGATATCTCAAAGGCATTTGACCAAGTTTGGCATAAGTGTTTACTTGCCAAACTCACCTCGTTTGGGTTAAATGATACGCTCATCAACTGGGTTTCTAGTTTCCTTGATAAAAGACGAATACGTGTCGTAGTTGATGACTTTTTTCAAAAGAAGTTAGCATTAACGCGGGCGTACCACAGGGATCCGTTATAGCGCCTACACTTTTCTGCTGTACATAAATGACCTTATTTCTTCAACAACTAACCCCATCCATTGCTTTGCTGACGATAGCACTCTTCACTGTAGTTCATCTCAGTCTACTCATAGTGATAATCCACCTTCTATGTCAAATCAAGAAATTAAAGCTGAAATGGCAAATTCAATCAACAAAGACATTCAATGTATTCTCGAATGGGGAAGCAATAATCTAGTTAAATTTAATGCTAACAAAACTCAGTGTTGCCTTATGTCCGCCAAAAAAGATCGATCATTTCCTGTTGTAAGTATGGATGGCTCAGTTCTTAAGTTTTCAGACTCTATTACTCTGTTGGGTATGACTGTATCTTCAAATCTCTCATGGGTTGACCATCTTCTGTCAGCTACCAAAACAGCTGCTCGTAAAATAGGCTTTTTGTACAGATCTAAGCAGTACTTTACCTCTCGACAACTCCTTCTGCTGTATAAGGCCCAAATTCGGCCTCATCTGGAATATAATTCTCACCTTTGGGTTAGTGCTCCCCAATACGCTCTCGATATCGTTGATCGTATTCAAAAGAGAGCGATTAGGCTTATAAATGACCCGTCCTTAACTTCTCACATACAGTCCCTTGAGCATAGAAGGATGATTTCAGTTCTTTCTTTGTATTATCGTTATTACAACGGCTATTGTGCTGGTGAATTACATTCTTTGATACCATCTCCGGCTATCTTTGCGAGAAACACTCGGTTCGCTCAATCACATCATCAGTATGCAGTACAAATCTCCACTTGTCGTACCAAACGGGCGCAATCCACATTTTTCTACACGGCTTCTAAACTCTGGAATGATCTCCCTAGTTCCTGTTTTCCTCTCACTTATGATATGAGAAAATTTAAGGTAGCTGTTCATAGGCATCTATTGGCAATTCATTATCCCCCTATCCATCCTCCTAAGTGTTCCTGAGTGCTTTAGCACGATAGGCCTTATTTAGCCTGTTCAGGTCCACAATCATAAAAAAAATAACCTATAATGTTTAAAAAGAAAGTGCTAATGACAAGAACAGTGCGTACGGTGGAATTAGAGAAAATATTTTGAATGCTGTAGTAGATGGCACTCTTTCAACGAGCACTCGCAAATTAGCCGCACAATTTAATAGGCCCAAAACAATAATTCATGAAGTTCTTCAAGAACAGCTGTTATACCCATTTGCAAAAAGTGCATGAATTGATTCCTAAAGATATTCCTCGTAGAATGCAGTTCGCAAACTGGCTATTTGATCAGCAACGAAATAATGAAAACTTCATTAACACTATTCTTTTTACAGATGAAGCAGATTTTACCAAAAATTGTATCACGAATTTACACTATTCACACGTAATCCTCATGCAACTATTGTTTCGCATCATCAACATCAGTTTCAATCAATTAATATCTGGGTAGGAGTCATTGGCAAATTTTTTATTGGACCATTTGTATTGCCGGCGCGATTGAATGGCCAACTTTATTTGGAGTTCCTACAGAATGCTTTTCAAGATTTAACAGAGCATTTACCTCTTGAAACCCGCCGAAACATGTACTTTATGCATGATGGGGCACCACCTCATTTTAGCGTTGCTGTGCGGTAACATTGAATTAACGTCTATCCAAATCATTGGATAGGTAGAGTTGGACCTATCGCCTGGCCTCCTAGATCTCCCGAGCTGACGCCTTTGGATTTTTACCTGTGGAGCACCTCAAAAGCTTGGTGTACTCCAGTCCGGTTGATACTAGGGAGGAGCTTCTACAGAGAACCACGTTTCATTGTGATGTGCTAAGGAACAATGTGGGGTTATTGTGGCGGGTACAGCAGTCCTCAATTCGTCGTGCTCGCGAGTGTATCAGACTACACGGAGCCCATGTTGAACCCACTTATGAAGTTTTTAATTAAATGAAAATGAAACATACATTCGTTTATTACCTTTTTTCTCGAAAATAGTTAATTTTATCGATATTAAACAAGTATACCTTTTTTTTAGAGAAAGGTTCAAACTACCCAAAAAAATATTTTTTTAGATCTATTTCATACAGGGTGTTGAAAATTTAGGCGTTAAGGTGTAAAACTTAGTCCATCCCTGGTAAACTAAACAAGCTAAATACGTTTCAAGGATACTATTTTAAGAGGCCCTTACCAGTGGCCATCATACTGAATTTTTATCAAATTGTGTCAAGTACTTTGAAAGTTATTCAAGAGAAACTTATTCCCGCGGCGTCCTTTAGGGGATAACATCTCCGTAGGGAGCGTCAGGAGGAAAAAAATGTATAGGAACTTGTCATGTTATTTTTTCGTCTTCTATCTAAATCCCAGAGATTTCCCACATTTTGCCGGACACCCTGTATAGTCTTCAAAATGAGTTATTTTCAATTAGAAATTTGCCCTTATATTTACATTGCACCACAAGGTACAAGTCTTTGTCATTCTATCACATGGCATTTAAGCTAAAAAGTTGTAATTCTGCAGTTTTCGTCACAGCGGGCGGTAAGTTAAGAAAGACACCCTTCGTTAAGAGCATTGTATTGAGTTATATCTGCAACAAAAAGAGATAGGAATAGGTACGTCATGTTGGAGCGCAATAAATAAATAATTCCACTTAAAATAGTTAAGCAGTGACACTCAAATTGATACGTTTATTTTCAAAACGATACAAATACACGTATAACAGTATATTAAATGGTTTATAATTCTACCAAGTACATTATTACCTACCAACTGTATACCCTTACTTATATTAAACTTACTAAGTTACCGTTTTCATGTATAATACCTGCAAGGAAATTATCGGATAATTTAATGTCTAAAAACGAGTGCTTGTTAAAGTCGATACGCGCACGAATGCCTTTGTGATATCTATCAAGTACAAGTATTGGACATTTTTGAGAAATTATACAATAAATTCCTTCGCACGAATGGTATTCAGTTGTATTTCAAAAGACTAGAAATTGTCCCCATCTAAGGTGACAATCCAGAATTCCATCTTACCATCATAGAAATTGATTCAGAAGACACCGCACAGACAAAAACACAACCAGACACCGAACCACTTACCATTAAACACTTTCTACAGAGCCTAACATATGTCCTCTTCAAAATCCTCCCAGGCTAGCGTAATACGATCAATAGAATTACTAATGGCAAACGTTGGATTGCATGGCAGGCACGCGTGCAATGGTTGCCGTTATCCCAGGTCCTTATCCCATAACATATATCCTATAATAGGGAAAGTTAACACCAGGTGAGTCCGTAGGGAACGCCCCTTACTTAAACATAACATCACATTTTGTCACTAATTGTCAGATATTGTTTTCCATGTACCCGCTTGCAACTTCCTCTTTTCTCATATTACAACACACCGTGACCCATAACTTTAGTAACGGTCTTCTCATTTATCCATCCATTCTACTTACTTCAGTATCTCTAGGTCAATTTAATGATGCCCGCTACACGTAACATGGTGACTCCCAAGTAATGGCAACCGAATCAGTTTATCATTGGCCTTATTGCACCAGCCGCTTTTGCGAGTCAACAACACGGAACCCACATTTTTACACTCTTCGGTGATTCAATAATGGATTAATGGATTGAATCTGTTGTGTTGTGAATCCATAGTCCACCAATTCGGTCGAGAATGATTATATGCACTACGATAACTTCAGATCATTTACTAATTGTCCAGTACATCCAGTAACTAAAAGCTTTCCCAATGCAGACTGGAATCTGTTCTCCGAAAATGTCTCCAACAACATTCCCATACAGGACCTTCTAACTATACAAGATCTTAAGAGACCTATCAAAAACTTACCTTGTGTTATTACAAAAGCGGTCGAAACCTTAATATAACTTAAAACCATCGACAAGTTGTGAACTGGATCAAAAGAAAATACGAATTTATCGCCAAATCTGGTGATTCAGGGATCCGGCTTCACTACCAAATATAATTCTCTCAGCGCCTTAATCAGATGCAAAACTAACAAACCACCAAAATATTCGTGGAAGAAAACACCACCGAGTTAAATACTGTAATCGTAAGCTCTTTTGGCAAATAGTTTCACCAGAGCAATCAACTATAAGAAATGTAATCTGACAGTTTTTCTGGACTTTAAGGAAGCATTAGATAGGGCCTGGAACGCCGGATCCCTTAACAAAATTTATATGCTAGGTATCCCAAATTACTCCTACTCTAGTATGTGACTAATCCGTCAGTAAAGGTTAAAGTAAAGAATAAGTTTTTCGGTCCATTTTAACCTACAGCAGGCGTATCACAAAGTTTTGCCTTAACCCCTATCCCGTACACCACCTTCGCCTTTGAGATGAGACTGCCTTTTAGGCAGTGCATGGGCACTGCGAAATGGACTCCCTTCATATATCAAAAACGCTTCTGAATATCTCCAACTGAGCAAACCGGTGGAGGGTCTCCGTCAATTCAATCAAAACACGAGCGATTATGTTCCGTCATTCCAACTACTATGATAACACACTCTCTAATCTGGTCGACCATAATGTATCGATGTCCCTCACCAATGAAACTTCAATAAAAAGCCACACATGTACGAATCCTTTTTGCAAAGATCATAAACTGGCTTCCCGCTATACAAGAACACGTAACCGAGCAAACCTACTGGGCTCACCTCTGGTTAAATAAGAGGTTGCCAACCTACAAAAGTTGCATTTGCCTTGTTACAGATTCCCGAGCAGCATTATACACAAACATCAACCCTAATCACTTCACTTCCGCAGCCACCTGCGAACGCCGAATTGTAAGACGAACATACAGGCTACCGATCATACACCCTAATAACTATATAACACGCACCTATTACGGACAGAATACAAACACTACAATTTGCACACTGAAGGATTCTATGAGACACAACCTCCACCAGAGATATCATTGAAATAAAAATAAATTGCAACATTCATACTGCCAGCATGTAGCTAATTAAAAAGGGACAATAAAAAAAATTAGGAAAAAATAAACAATACCGATAATCCACGTTTTTCTGAATAATCAAATACCATAGAACAAGGCTTAGTTGCTCAATATTTTTGAAACCTAGTAGGCCATCGTATGGAAAATTAAACAATGATGAAGGAATTGATAATACTTTGGTATTAGCACCATTCAACATTCTACTTTATGATAGTGAAAATGGTAGATATGATATAAAAATGTAAACTGTCACCATCATTATACATATTAAAATACTATCTTTTTTCGATTTTTTTATGGTGTATTCGTATATTTAAGTTATATAATCTAAACGTTTCCATAACACTTACAGTTATCTTCGTCAGTAGTAATACAGTATCCTTTAAAATTGTTAAAGATAGTGTCACTACTGACGAAGTTAACTGTTAAGTGTTATCGAAATGTTGAGACTGTATAACTTAAATACACAAATACACCATAAAAATATCTAATGTGGAATACCACACGACCTTCCAACCTACAAAATGGAAATAAAATGAAAAGAACTAATTTTAATTTAAATTTTTTTAGGATAACTATGCAACCTCTTTTTTATACGTTCATAATGAAAACAGGCAACATTGTAAAAACAAAAACAATAATCTATGCCAGAACGACGTTTAAAACCTCATGCGAGGTAGAGATTAATAGACATAATACATGTTAACGTAAAAAAAAAATTCCACACCATTTATTGCGTTTTACATTGAAAAATTTATGTCTTATCTAAGTATTTTTAAGTCTTTTAAATATGCGGCTGTTTTAGAAATATTTGATAAAAGCGAAAAACTGCCCCTAATAAACCCCCCTCACCGCCGCTGTATTTCTTTCAAAATCTAATCAGCTCTAAGCCAAATGAAAACAAGTTTAAATACAAAATTCTAAGTACGTAGATATTTTAGTTCTGCAGTTATCGTGGATACTCACATACATCCACACATACAGACATACACACAGACACACACGGACTAGATCTAGACACGACGGCCGATCTTGGCGAAACTTGGCCAAAAGTTGTAAAAAGTCGATTTAGCGATAGCGAAAAAAAGTCGATTGCATAACCTTCTATACATACACATGTATATGTAGGTTGGAAGGTAAAAACACAAAAAGATAAGTGTTTTAATAGGAGGTATGATGTTTCCTTTATATATTGTAAAATATAGAATATAGTTTTCTATTATTTTCGATATACCTGGCAATCCTCCTAAGTGTTCTGGAACAGGATTTATGCACACGTGTGTAGTAACTTTTGATGGAGCGGTGCTGTGGTGTGTGCAATATACTCCATAGACAAAATTAATTTTTTACACAGTTTTCATTATTAAACTTATTCAATAGTCAAGTAAAAAATATTTCGTACATAGTTTGCTTCGATAATACTAGCTAAGGATGCATTCGAGCTTGTTGATTGAGAAGATTTGCACTTAGCCAGTATTATCGGAAAGACACTATGCACTTAATATATTAATTACTATTGATAATTTTATATGATGCTATTTTTTCGCTATGAATATATCTGCACCTAATTATATTTTCCACATTTTACTCAAACTAGCCGAATTAGACCGGCACTCGTTCTGCAGGCTCGTGATTTTATCATTCAGGTTGTTGTTTTTCTACCAAGTAAGAAGTTTTCATTAAAACATTATCATTAAATTTTCAGCACTCGTGGTATTACCTACTACAATCCAACTAAAAATTTAGCAACCAATACCGATAATACAGGTGAGAATGAAAGTAAAAAAATTCAACAATAAACTGTATTAATAGTAATTATTATTTATAATACAATTGATATAAACAATTTTGGGTATGTATTCATTTTTTTTTCAATTTTCTGAATTTTCTTTGGATTGTCTTTCTGAATCCAACTTGTGGTAGGAATCTTTTGGTAATTTTTGTCAGTCACAATCACTCGTAGTTGTCTTTAGAAAATTTTCATAACAACAACTATTCGTGATCTGACTGACAAAAATTACCGGCAAGATTCCTACCACTTGTATTATACAGTGAGTTCCAGAAGTTATGTATAAATTCATATAAAGTTCAAGGGTCTAGTTTTTGGAGAAACGCTCGTTTTCTGTCAAAAGGAACAATTTATTAAAAAAACATAACAAATCAAATCAAATGTTCAAAATGTGCACCATTTGCGGCTTGATAATAGCCGAGGCGATGAATAAATTCTCTTTGCACGTTTTCAACCACTTCTGGAGTTATGGCACGCACTTCTCTTTTGATTTCCTCTCTCAATGTGTCCAGATTGTTTGGCCATATACTTTTGATTTGAGATAACACCACAAAAAGAAATCCAACGGGTTTAGGTCAGGTAACCTAGCAGGCCATTCGATAGGTCCTCTCCTTCCTATCCACCTATTGGGAAATGTTTGATCCAAAAATACACCATTTCGGAAAGGACAAATGTCGAAATTCGACGTCAGAAATAAACTGACATACACAACGAAATAAAAACACGTACTTATTGTTTATGGATTACCTTGGATACCATTATTTTGCAAGTGTTTTTGATAGTTTCATAAAGACAACATTTATTTTTTTTCGTAAGTATTTCTAGATCTGTGGACTATAGGTATAGGATATGGTACATGAGATTTACTCAGAAGCCAAAGCAGATTCAGAAAATGAAATAAAAAACAGGTGTTTCCATTTGACAAAATCAAGTTGGTGGTCGTAACTAATTTTTGGGCCACACTATATACAAAATTTTACCACTAAAAAAACCGCAGTCAAAAATAAAAATCGACGTGGCCGAGAGTTTCTCCAAAAACTAGACCCCTGAACTTTAAATGAATTTAGACATAACTTCTGGGACTCACTGTATATCTGATTATATACGATAATTTGTTGTTTGCTGTACTTGCGATTTTAATGATAATTTAAACGTATGAAATCAAACAGTATTTACGCAAGAAATGTAAGTTACAGGATACGTTACATAAGAAAGTGTATAGTTCGGGATTTTTTACAGTGACTTATATTAGGTTATTCAATGTAATTCGAAAAACGTATATCGACCATGGCTGATTTACGTCCACAGAAAAGTATTTACTACCAAAGAAAAACAAGTTTGGCATCCTATTATTAAAGATTTAAAAAAAAAAAAGCTTTTGATTCCATTACATATGATTAAAATTAGTTATAATGTGAATAGTAATCGGTTTAAAGTGAAATTTAGGTTCTTACTTTAGAAAAATATTATTATTATTATTATAAAAGAACACAAAGTACAAAGTAGTTTTCAAAACTAGCATAAATGCTCTTAAATGTTTATATAATTCCAAAGATCCTACTAACGACATTTTGAAATCGGGTATTTATAAATTGTAGTGGTAATTCTGTAATTTTGTGCCTATTGGACAAACACTTAGGAACACACAAAACGAATTATGCCAAACATTTGACAGTAAGCAATTACATTATGACATTAAATTTTTACATTTTTGTAATAAAAAAGACAAATCAGACGTTTTGGAAGCATTCGAAATTTATGAACATAAACAGAACGTATCTTCAATGAACGAATAGGTCTATCATATAAACTCACCTTTAACAGATATTTTAAATATAGAATTATTATAATCTACCTCAAGTTTGCTGTTTTACCTTAATGATTTGTTACTATAACCACTTGCTTGTTATTTTACTTATATATTTTCTCTTAATAATGATACATGTTGTATTGAAACGCGTAGACAAATAAATATGTAAAGAAAATGTGGAATTATGTTGTATATAAAACATTAGTGCCATTAAATATGGAATTCCGTAAAATGTAAGGTTAAAGAACAGAAATTTAATATATTAATAATATTATACATATATATATATATATATATATATATATATATATATATATATATATATATATATTATTTTTGGTATATAATAGTGCATTCTTATGAATTTTTTTTATACAAATTCCTATAACAATTACATTTATCGTCCTCAATAAATAATCACAGTTTTAAAAAAATTAATTAAGGCATCAAATAAATATGTAAAATCTGAAAACGAACATATAAACCTGCTATAATAGTTAGCGAACGTATAAAAAATCCAACTACGGAATCTAATTTTGTTTTAGTTAAGATTAGCTAGTCCTTTAATTGATTAAATATTATTCAATCGCTTTGAAAATTACTAATCAGAACACCCTCTAATGGACAAATGCTATCAATAAACGATGTCTCAATCAAAAAATAAATTTAACAAAATTTAATCAAATTATAACTTAAGTCCAAAGTTGTAAAAAACTTTAATTTGAAAGTGGATAAGTATTCACAGCTAGGAACGTGAAATACCAATTAAATATCTAGTTAAATCGTAATAACTCTAACAAACGAATAATGTTCCGTTATTATTCAAGAACTGTAAAAGTTACTATACATTTCAAAACAGAATGTGTATGTTTAGTCTTAATTGAAACAACATATGTTAAATCATTGAAATGCTGTGATAACTTAACGTACTTGATTAGTAAAGCAAAAACTTAGACATGCCACAAATGGTCAAGACAAGTCTATCGTAACCCTACATATATTTGATAACACTCGTGCAGTAGAACAAGTATCCTTAATTAAACAGTGTAACCAGTACGAACTAGATTGGTATGAAATTTTATACACCTTCAGAAATAAATAAAGCTTTATGAATAATCATGATCAAGGACCTTGAATGAAGCGTAACACACTAATGGTATATATTACCCATTCTTCTTTTAGTTCCTCCTCGTCGACTCCTGATTACGATGTTAGTAATTTTACTTGTGTGTTACGTGGGTGTATTTTCTTTGTTACAAGTGCTGCCACAGATCAGGTGGTCCAGATTTTCGTGTGATTGAAGCTGTTAGTTATGGTTAATTTATACCTTTCATTTATTTTTAAAAACAGAAAGAAAAATTAAAATTCAGAGACTAAACAAGTAAGATTGCTAACTTTAACTGAACAAAATTACCTAAAAGGTAATTGTTACAATAAAAATTGAGCTAACTTCTAGTAATGCACTTTTAATATACCCAGTTTTTAAGTATTTATTAAATGTAAGGAACAATGGTGTAGAAAACTTCAACTTTAAGTCAGGTTAACAAAGCAAAAACCCACAAATGTACAAAAATGCTAGATAAGGCTATCTACTGCGGTGATTAATTAAATAATTACTGCATAGAGGTTGTAAGGCCTAATTTGATTTAACTACATCTTTTTAATTTATTAACTAAAATGGTACGGTTTTGTATTAGTTTTACTACTAAATATTAAAGAAGCCTAAATTTTTTTTCAGTAAATCATTTTAAGTGTCTGCCAAAAGAAGTAAGATCCTTTATCCACAATTTCTTTTCTACAAGTCCTTTATTGAGAATGTATATACCTCGAACAAGATTTCTCATGAGAGATCGTTTTTTCCATTTATAGTAATACAACGTTTCTAACGAAGACACCGTGCGTGCATATTTTATTTTACAACATAAATTGGCCATTTGTACATTATAACACAGTGTGTAAAGTCCATAAAATTTAATGAAGACAATAACGACTATTTTCAAAACCACACAAATTGAAAATTTAAAATATTTGTAGCGGCATGTTAATTTAATGGGGCTGTAACCGCACAATGTGTTACTAACCCTTTGTTATACGTACAATCCCACACGTGTAAGTTACATACAAATTTTGGGATAATCTCAGATATCGAGCCTATAATTTATTAGAATGAATTTAGCGCTCGTTAGTATAAAATTTACTTCATAAAGACAATACTGTCGAGGTATTTATTTGTACAAGAGAAATAGGACGATGTAAATATTCGAATCAATTTAAATGTTCAACCCTTTCTTGTAATTGAAAACAAATTATTCCAAATTCGTCAAGCAGACATTTTTACGGTTTAATTTTAACTGAGTCTTGTGGTCACGCAACCGCATCAGTAGCAAAAAAATTGAAAATGAACTGAAAATGACTTTTTGATATAAAAAAGCGCTCGTTAAAAGTCAAAAAATGCTTGTTTGTTTGAATATTAACCCTTACTTAATATCTGTATTTGCTTATTTAACAATATTACAAAGGACTGTGTACACTTTTTACATTTACTACCATTCTACTATTTACAATTGACTTTCTAATGTCCCCATTTTCCTCATTCCATCAACACTGCCTTCCTCGCCCCTTAACCGTCTTCTCCTTTTCCATATTTCTTTCATGCAACCCCCTCCCCTTCCTTTTTCCCCCAGTATCTCCTCTAACGTCCTCTTTTCTTCCTTTACCTCCCTACATTCTTCCATCATATGGTTGATCGTTTTCATCCCCTCCCTGCATAGCCTGCATACTCTGTCTTCGTCTCTTCTCCAATATTTGTTCCCTCTTTCTTCATTTCCTCACCGAAATCTCTCTATCATTTTCTTTCTCTGCTTACTCCTTTCTCCTTTCAAGTATTCCGGTATCCCCTCTCCCTTGATTTTCCTACAGTTTGTATTGTATTTACCTTCCTTCACCTTCATCCATATTTCCTGCTTTGGACATCCATGTGCCTTCTAATTATGTCCTCTCTCACGCTCACCCTTCCCTTCTTAATCTCGCCACTTCTTCTTTCGCATACCCATTTCTTTCATAATATTCTTACCTTGTTTCTTGTCCATATTTTATTTCCTGCCAGCATTCTTGTAATATCTTGGGCTCAGTGTACATCCTTGCCTCAGTGCCTCCCTTGTTATAAATCCTTCACTTAATTTGCCTCCTTCTTGGCCTTCTTGCATTCGCTGTCCCACCATTGCTTCCAATCCGTTTTCTCCTTTTTCCATCTTTACTTTACTTTCTCCGATGCCTCCTCCATTCTCACTCTCATTTCTTCCACGCTTTCTTGTACTCCTTTCCTTTCCCATATTGTCTTTCCCATTCTCTCTCTGTGCCTCTTTATACTCTCTTCTGTCCATACCTTCTTGGTTGAGAATCCCTCTACTTTTCTCGTCTCCTCTCTTTCTCTCCCTTCAATTATCATTTCCAATGGCTGATGACCCGATTCGATCCTCTCCCCTACCCTAAATGTTTTCACCTTTTCCTTCGTCTCTGCATTGGTTATGATGTAGTCAATTATTGATTCTCCCTTTGCTCCTATGTCCGTATACTCTCCCCTCTCACTTTCTTCTCTGTTCCTATTCATTACTTCCCCCGTTCATTGCACGCTTCTAACAGCTCTTTTCCTTCCATATTTAACATTTTGACTTTTTTCTCTCGTTTTCCCGTCCCTCTCTTCGATTGTATTCCCCCTTCTTCACCTATTCTCGCATTGAAATCCCCTCCTATTATTATCATAGTTTCCTCTCTACCTCTCTCCTATCAGTACCTCTAAATTTTTCCTTGTCTCTTTCATCTTTCTACTGTATACCGTCAGTATTTTTATGTTTTCTTTTCTCCACTGTATGTTCCTTTCTAACATCCCTGTTCTTTGTCGCACTTTCTCTTCTTCTTCTTTTTCCAACCATTTTTATTTTATTCCCACTATTATCCCTCCCTTTGCTATTCCTTTTCTGTTAGTCTCTTCCGCGTACTGTACCACCCATGAGAAATCACTTGGCATTTCCCTTTCCCACCACTCCCGTACTTTTTCTTTTATCCATGTCTCTTGCACTCCCACCACATCCTGCTCCTTAACAAACTCCCAGAAATCTTGATCTTTATTCCTTAATCCCGCTAGGTTCCAGAACATTATCTTTAGTTCGTTCCTCCCTGCCGTCCTCTTTCCCTACTTTCTCTTTGTTTGATTTGTTTTTATTTTGCATTTCCTTTACTAATTTTGCCGTTGTCTAGTCGTTTCGTCATCCTCCTCCCCTATCATTTTAGTTTTTTGACCTTTGTACGTTTCTCCTCTCCCCTCTCTCTGCTTAGCTCCTTCATTCTCTCGTTCCATTCATATCTTACTCCGTCTATCTCCATCTTTCTGTATCCTACCCATACTTTTTTCCCTCCGCTCTTCTTTCCTGCGCTCTGTTCCGTATTTATTTTTGTACTTCCCTTTCTTCCCTTGTTAGGTCGCTATCTATGTAAATTCCTATGTTCTTCAGTTTTCTCTTCTCCATCATAATCGTCTGCTCTCTCCCCCCAGGCCTCCATTTCTGCCACCACCATCTCATTTTCCCTTTCCCTGTTTATCACCATCACTTTCCTAACTTCGGCTCTTACATTTAGCTTCTCTTGCATCATCGCTCTTAATTCGTTATGAGGTTCCTTGCTTCTCCACCCCTTTATTAGAATGTTATTCTTCTTTTTCCTTCTCTCCTCTTCGTCTGCTTTTTTTTCTAATTCTTCTATGCTTTCTAACAATTCTTGTTTTTTCCCTTTCCATTCCTTTTCTCTTTCTTTTCTTTGATTTCTTTCCTTATTCCCTTCATATCTTCTTCCATCAGCTTCCTTGACTCACAAATTAATTGCTTTATTTCCTCCATTACTGTCTCTCCCTCCTCGTTTTGACTTTGCAGTATTACTCCGTTACCACCTTTGTTCTCCTCTGTTTTTTTATGTCAAGTGACCTTATTACCTTCTTCCCTTTTCTAAATACGCCACCTCTTCTTCCCTCTCTCTTTTATTCATACCCTCATTCTTTTGCCTTTCTGTCATTTTTCTTCCACAATGCATGAATTCAATTTAATAATATTCTCAATTAAAATAATATTTGCCTATTATTAAAATAAATTCGTATAAAATTTACCCCATTTACTATGGAGAATGCAGTGTCAAAGATCACCTGCGTATGGTTTAGTATTCAATAATATTCTTTCTATTGAAATAAATAGATTTTACATTTTAGAATGTCATTATTAAATCACTAATAATTAAATGCATTTTACTACACTAAATCGTTAAACCACTTTCTACAATTAACAAAAACTCCAAAGTAGTGTTCCTAATTTTAAATCACTCCTTAAACTCCTCGATAACTGCAGCGAATTCTAAACACGTCTACTCTGTTCCAAACTGCGTACACAGTCTTGAATATCAACTCTTTAAGTGGCAAAGGACTGGGGGTTAAATTATTTTAAAAATATTTCATACATGAGTTCACAGACATATAAGAATTCTAATTTTTCTTCACACAAATTTTTGCTGAGGTGGGAAGTGTATATCCTAGAGAAACCCAAGTGCAATAATAAACACTAAAGTTTCACTGGGAAAATAATATCCCACTTGAATATTAAGCAATAAAACTTACACATTTAACAATGCTTTAATTTTTCAAATTTGACAAAATTGTTTACTACATCTTTAACAATTTTTAACAAACATTACTACTGACGAAGATAACTGTGTGTTATCGAAACGTTTAGATTGTATAATTTAAAGTACACCATTAAAAAACCCCAAAAAAGGTAACTATTTTATTATGAGTGTTAATGGTGAAAGTTTACATTTTCAAATTTTTTAATTTATTTATAAAAAATTAACAGTAAATAACAGTAAATATAATTAAATTTTTATTTTCATGATTTGTGAAATATTGGAAAGCACTCTTTGCACAATACATTACATCTAACGCATATCATGTTGCTGCGTTTTTCCTTTTTCCTTGTGCTGCATTGCGCACATCTTCTGTCAGTTGGTATCTTATTTGGTGCATGATCTCCCACATTTGATAAACGTAAGGTATTTTCAGTCATTGGACTTCCACCAGGGCGGTTTCTTTTTCTGGGGCATATCTGGTACGTTTTCGATTTGAAAAGGTGCCAACAAGTTCATTTACCAATGAAGATCGAAATTTCAAATGACTCGTTGGTTTAAAATTTTTCTTCATTGTTATTTTATACAGAATAAATCTATTCCCTGCACAGGTTTCGAAAAGATAAATATTTGTATCCACCATCGTCGTGACTTCCGGTTCACACAGTAGAAAGACATACACTGATCAAATGTGTCTAGTCCACCCATGTACTTACTGTACGAGCTAATCATTTCAGGACAGTTCACGGTTTCACGAACCCCTTCCTTATTTCTTCTAAGTACATTGGTTACTGATGAAGCATCGTGCATAGGAGATACAACAGATACAGGTTTTACTCTACGATCTTTCCATTTTAAAACTGATATATCACCAGCTTGTGCAAAATCGTAGTCCCCTTTTCTAAGTTCACCGTCTCCTTTTATGTAACTACAAGGATATTCCTTTCGAGTCTGCCGGATTGTTCCACACGCAAAAACATTTTCATTCAACAGACGATCAATTAATCTTATGCTACTAAAGAAATTGTTGAAATAAGAACAGTAGTTTCTTCCCGCATACGGCTGTGGCAAGGTTGTAACGACATTTTCAGCTAAACCCATGCATTGGTTTTCTTCGCCTATACCGGTATAAATATTGAAGTTCAATAGATATCCATTCTCTGCAGAGCAGCAAGCCCAAACCTTAAAACCTTGTTTGATTGGTTTCATGTGCAAGTATTGTTTTATGGATGATCGACCCTTGAAACCAATCATTGATTCGTCAATAGAAATGTGTCTTAACCGGAAGAACAATTCCGCAAATGATCAACCAGCGGTTGTAATTTATATAATTTGTGGAAATGAGGATCTCTGGGTTTCGGCATATTTTCGGGGATAATATAACTAGTGTTATGATCAACATCCATTATTAATCATAACACGTGTTATATTTTGTAAGAGAATATAATGAACGTTAATAGAAAATATATATTTTTAAAGTCTACGATTTTAAACGATTTGTCACTTTGACAGTAAACTATTTTATTCATTAAAATCATGGGACGGTCAACATGCGGTGATAAAATTATAACCGATTTGATAGCCGATTCTGCGATTTTGTTTTTGTATTTTAACCAATGAAAGTAATCAAAAATATACCATGTGACATGTGAATTATATTCTTATTATTATTTATATTTAAATCTCTTGATTGGCATTATTCGTGCAAGCCCGAATTCATACCCTGGATATTTTTTCAGCTGTTTAGCACATAAATTTGTTTCATCGATTATATTTTGCAAAAATCGTCTGGTAAGCATAGTTTATATTTTCAGTCGGACCTTCCTTTTCACTGAAAACAACTTGACTAAATATGTTTGGTGTTCTTGTATTTTTGGACCACTTGAAATTGGGTATTTGGGTTTTTCAATTTTAGCTTTTTTATGTTTATCTTCTTTTTCAATATTACTTTCTTCAGAAGGTGATTCGGAGGAACGAAATAATATTCTCTTTCAGAAATTATTGGGCATAAAATTTGCGTCAGATCCGCTATCATCAGAGTCTACAGTGTATTCAGTATTACTCCCATTACGGGATAAGGATGCTGCCATTGATCCTGTCGACGTTGAAGCGCGTTGCGAATTCAGTACCACCTCATCATCAGCTTCACAATCGCCCTCACAATCAGAGTCTATTGCCATTTGATCAGTAATTTCATCAAGATCATTATTTTCAGCTTCAAAAAGCAACACTGGCCGCTTTCAACAACTCTGTACGTTCGACATATTATCCTATAAATAAATAAACTAAATAAATAAAAGATTTAAAGTAATTAAATAATTTGTGTTATGTATAATAAGAAGTTAGATAATATGAAGTTACATGGGCTTTTTTGAAATGTGCAATTTACGTGTAAACACATTGTGTTCTGATGGATACATACATGTGGTTTGTCAGTGGTCACATTTTAAATAGCTAAAATTTTCTTAGACGTAATGTTTTTCTACTAACGAGATGTACTTTATATTACCTCAAACTCTAAAAATATGTAAAATATACAATGTCACTACAAAAATGATCATAAAAGACAAAAAAAAATTTTTAAATACTCGAGCTAACCTCAAAATCACCATTTTAATAAATAAAATTAAATATTTATATATGTATGATATATATATATATATATATATATATATATATATATATATATATATATATATATATATATATATATATATATATATGCATATACCGGTGTACATCAAATAGAGGCCATCTCTATGACTTTTGAACGGGTCGTTAGATTTTGTTCAAATTTTGGTGGGTTATATTAGTGCCAGTTTGGAATGTTTTACATAAAAAAACAATATGGCCGGCTTCCGGTTTCACCGGAAATGGCACAACAGTAAAGAATTTAAATAGAACACCCTTTATATTTTTACATGTTTAGATTTCAGGGTTTCAAATACATACAGTTCATCTGTGAAATGCCAACTCAGGCGCCATTTTTTAATTTTATATCATTATGACGTCATCTAAATTAGAGATAATTGACGTACAATTACCCCCATAATATTATTTTTCCTAATAATTAGTTTTCTGAAGTTTGTTAACTATCAAATTTAACAAATTATGGTTTTCTAACTAAAACTCACTGTAGTAAAACGATATGCATAGTAATTTCCTAAGTTCCTAAATAAAGCAGTAATTTTTAATTTTCTAATTTTTATTAACACAACATGCTCCTGAAGCCGACTCTGTAAAAGTAAAATGGCGTTTGAGTTGACATTTGACGGATGAACTGTATGTATTTGAAACCGTAGAATCCAAGAATGTCAAAAATATCCAGATAGTTCCATTTAAATTTTCAACTTTTGTGTCATTTCCGATGAAACCGGAAGTGGGTCATATTGTTTTTTTATGTAAAAAAATCCCAAACTGGCTCTAATATAACCCATTAAAACTTGAACAAAATCTAACGACCAGTTCAAAAGTTACAGTGGTTGATATATATGTATATATATATATATATATATATATATATATATATATATATATATATATATATATATATATATATATATATATATATATATATATATATATATATAGTGGAGAATTATTGGGATGATGCCTTTTCCATTTTGTTACCTTCTGCATAGCTGAACTTAGTAATTTGCATAGTAACTGTAACAAATTCCACTTTTATGTAATACAGGACGTTGACGGCATATTATAAAGGGCGACCTTCACACTTAATTCGATGAAAAAACGCAAAAAGCATTTTTTGTTATAATTTTATACATAAGTACATTTTGGACTACAAATGTTACAGTTAATAATAAAAAATTATATCTGGAAAGTGACCCTCTCTGCTTCTTTGTCATGCCAACATTCTTTTCCCAAAATTTTTGATGACATTTTTTTAGACATTCTATCCAATTCCTCCAATTACTTGAGCAATGTTAACTCGACCTTTAAGTTATTCGATCGCCAAATACTTCCCTTAAAAGATTAAATGTTTTATCACCTGTATGTTAAGCGGCACGGTCCGGTTGGAACCACATGTTCTAGACATCCATACCTTCCTATTGGTTAACATAAAAAATCTGTTTTTGTCCTATATCGAGCTCCATTCACAGTAACCGCATCACTAGTTTCATTTAGTTGTTTCTCCTGCACATATCTTTAATTTTTCTTACTGCATATCCTACAATCCTGATTGTTGAGATATCCATCAATTTCTAAATGAGCTTTGTCGCTAAACATTATTTTTTGAAAAAACCCGTAATTTTGTTGTCTCTGTAAAAGGTCCAATTAAAACACATAGGACTAACTCATGATCGTCTCGTTTTAATTCTTGAGTCAATTGTATCTTATAAGATTTTAAATATAAACTGTCTTTAAAATGTTATGCAGACTCGATCTTTTAATGTTAATTTGCCGTTAACGCGTACGAACTGACATTTTTGGGTTTTCATCAACACTAGCCCATACCGCAGCAGTATTTTTCCAGATCGGACACCATCATTGTAAATAAGCTACCTGTTTCCTTTCCAACCTTCATTTTCTTCAAATGTTTTAACAAAATTCTTAATAATTTAAACAAATGGTGCCGAATTAGTTTCGTAATGTGCCCTACATCTTCTTATAGTATAAACAAAATATTTTCCGTTTTTTAAATTAGTTTTCACAATAAATGTGTTTTTCTAAGTACAATTGCCACATATTGACCAGGACGCATTTAATTGTTAGGTTTTTACTTTATAATTATATCATAATATGAACACTGTCAATGATGATTTGTGGACGCGGCGGGGTAAAATGGGAAGGTCAATTTTGGACACTCCTTATTTTAACAGGTTTACATATACCATTACTTTTCAGCTGTCCTTGAATGTCAAAATTGCTACAAAAACTTTAATTGTTTAAGCATTGAATTTCAAACAAACTACGTTATGTTCCATTTATTTTCAAATTTACTGGAACATGTTACTTAAATATTAAACGTATTTCTCCGGCAATAAAAGGATAATAATGTAAGTTAGCCTAACCTCCCCACAACTTTATTTAGTAATATAGTGCCATATGTGTTATTTAAGGCAATTCTAAAGTAAAACCTTAAAAGCTATTATTATGAAGAATATTTTAACATAACTGTGTTAGCAACAAAAAATGCAATATTCACCTGGGCAGATGCCAACCAACAGGTTGTAATAAAAGTATTTTCAGCAGCCCAGTAGGAAATATTAGAGATTTTCACACAGCAAGCGCAAACTTCTCCTAGAAACGTTAATATTGTAATTAAAATTGAACGTTACGGCGCTCGAAAAAGGAAAGACATCAAAATTAATCAGTGTCAACTTTTGCGACGGAAGGATGGCAAGTAGTAAACCACGGTGACGAAAAGGAAATAAAATGCATAATAATTATTATAAATAAAACAAGTCTAATATTCAAGAATGTGTAACGAGCATATGCAAATTTTGGTCAAACAAAACCTTACGAGCACTAGCAGTAAGAACTAGTAATAATTATCAACCCAAACACATACAGATTAAATGTATGTTCCATTCCAGCTGATGTTTGATTATGTGCTTTAGATTTTGTTTTCTGCAGTGGTTTTTAAGTATGTCCAATTACAAGAATCGGGTATGACACTATTCTACTAGGCGCATTCGCGCCATGTTGCCCATTTCTTGTTTCTTAGCGCCAAAAAATTAATATTAGGTCATGTCTGATTTGACAAATGGAATTGTGGCAGGACCTGTAACAAACAAAATACACCCACGTACCACACAAAATTAAAAAAAACACCGAAAGTGTTTCAGTAACTAAGCTATCATCCTCACACAATGTGAATATAACTAATTCCAAGAATCATCTCGTTGGGTGCGTGCGTTCCTGCGTGCATGCGTGCGTGCTTGGGTGCGTGCGTGCTTGGGTGGGTGTGTGCGGGCGCGCGTGAGTGCGTGTGTGCGTGCGTACGTGCGTGTGTGTGTACTTGTGTGTCTGTCTGTATGTATGTAGTGTGTGTGTGTGTGTGTGTGTGTGTGTGTGTGTGTGTGTGTGTGTGTGTGTGTGTGTGTGTGTGTGTGTGTGTGTGTGTGTGTGTGTCTGTGTAATTCTTTGTGGCTGTCCGTGTATCTCTGTGTATATCTGCGTGTTTCTGTGTATGTCTGCGTGAGTTCGTGCTTGCGTGCGTGCGTTGCAGATTTTGCGGATTTGCAAAGAACTATGTTTTTAATTTTGATCAGCCATTTTTTAGCAAGGTGGGTTCTAAAACCAACAACACGTGGTCGTAGTTTGGGGCGTAGGGCTCTGAGGAGATATTAATACTCATTGAGTCCGAGACATGTAAGTAATACGTTTTTCATATGAGTGAATTAATGTTCAGCTCTGATAGGGATATAAATCTGACCTCACAGATGTTTGATAATTTATTGTGAGTGTTCTAAGATACCTGACCTTTAAAACGTGACACTGATCCCATTTTGTAATCGTGAGCTTGAAACGGATATGGTTCTAGGAATGAACATTGCATTTCTAAGCTCGGCCAGTGACCTTAGAACCTTAGGGTTTGTTTATTAGCTAAAACAATGGTACCCGCATCCGGTTATCTTCCAGGTGGTCGTTTTTAATAGCTCAACGAACTTTGGGGTTTATTCCTTATCTAAATCGATGAGCATGGCAAGGGCACAGATATAGCAATTGCCTTTTTAGCTATGGAAACAAACAATAAATATTGTACGAAATTTGAAATTTTTGAGAAACACCCTTCTGGCAAAACAATTTGATATCGCACAAAACATTAAACTAAATAGCGTAAGTTAATTCGACATTTTGTGCTACAACGTGAAACTTTTTTCTTACATTGGCGTAAGATAATAAATTTATCGTATAATCTAAACTTCCTTCATAAAACAATTTTATTCCAGTTCCGTAAAAAGTTGGATTGTTTAATTATTCAAGTTCTATACCCATGAATCAATGTTAATCATAATATTTGTTGTCTCGTTACACTAGAGCGTCGCAAAGCCCAGGAGTTGCAGATCTCCGATACAGCTTGGCTAATCTCGACCATATTCGGCAGGTGGGTGAGGACCGTCGCGAAAGATTCACAAAGCGGTTGGAAACATGCGATACTGGCATTGTGATGCCGTTATTAGGCGTCGAAAGAACCAGTGACTCGCGGGAAAGTATAGTCGCAGGCGTCACGACGCCCTCGTGGAAGAATCTTTTAATGTCTGTACCGATTTTCGCAAAATACACATGCGAGGTGAGCCGGAGATATCTTCGGAAAGTTAGGTCTCATTTCGACGAAAAAGGTGCCCTTCACCTTAACCTCCCGGACCTCCAGGAAACATGGAATAGGGAATCAGGGAGGAAAATAAGTATGGTTTGAAGGGAGGGAACGAGGTATGGTTTGAAGAGAGAAACGCGTAAATATAACCTGCACTACCTCTCTTAAGCTTTGCAAGTGGTTTACTAAAAGTTTATGGTTTCTTACACACCTGAAATAAATGGCCAAGTTGCTAACAAAACGTTATGAAATAAAGTTCGTTTTTGTTACCAAGCAAAAAAAAAAATTGTAGCAACATAAAAAAAGACCTACAACATTTTCTTATTTGTGAATGATTTTTTTTTTGGCATTATCTTGATATTTTCAGAAACAAGAAATTTGTGACACTTAATGAGATATTCAGTTCCTCGATTGTACCTCGTTGAATATAACTATTTTAACAGTAACTTAACTTGTAGGAAAAAAAATGTGTTTCGTTGCGCTTAGAAATGAAATAGACGTTTAAAGCCCCCCCCCCTCCCCCACTTTGATTCCAAAAATTTCAATTTCACGAAATGGTAGTCTGCGTGTCCGTCTGACTGCCTATGCTGGTCTGTCTATAAACAACACCACGGAAAGTTATAAATCCAAAGAGGACTAGAATTCATAGTTCTTAATATTTGTACACCCAACGTGAAGATTATTAATCTCTTGTGGAACTGTTCAGTTCTGTTTTACATATCTTAGAGTGTAAGTCAAACTAACAAAATTCTTTTCTCTTTCGCTACTACGTTTACATATATGCGTCTAATTAGATTGTTCCAAAGTTATATGGTGCATAGGCCAGCACTAGATTTTTTAAAACCTGATTCACCTAATCATTTAATCGGCATAAACTACTGTAAGCCTTAGTGCATTTGATCATTATCTTATCCCATTAGTGAGAAACTGACTCTGTATTACGTATCTTGATACTAAAATAAGAAATCCTTCTCACGTGATCTATAAAATGTATGGAAACTTAAATCGTGACTATCAAATTAACGTTAATTTGGTTCACATTAAGTATCACGTGACAGGACTTTCTTGGTTTGACATTTTTCTACCGTATGTTCCAATTTCAATGGTTTTTCGGGGTATCACAAGAACGGCTTTAAATAGGCAGTTGCGGTTTTCACGTTCCTGTGATACTTTTTCATGAAACGAAATATGTACTAAACAACATTTCCATGACACCTTTAGTTTCTTATATACAAGGCGATTTTGAAAATTTTGCTGTTTCTTCAAAATAACCCAAACTTTCCATTTTTATATGGGTCACCCTGTATATTATTTCACAATTGGACTCTATTTTGTTGCACATTTGGATTCTACGTAAAGAATTAAATAAACTTTTGTAAGCATTTCCTATACCTAAACATTCGTGAGATATTTTGATTTTTCGGAAAATTAATAACTGCGAAACCGATGAATTTAGCCAAATTCCATTTTAATTATAAACATTAGATTAGTAACAGAAAGTACTGACGTATTTACAACTATCTAGAATTGTACAGGGCGTGTAAACTTTAAGGCCGTGCTCATATTAAATAAAACAACACTAAAAAATATGTGAGGGACTCTTTTCAACAAAGAGTCGGACTGCATTCAAGAAGATGTGCACATTTGGCTAAATTCGTCGGTTCTCAGTTATTAATTTTTCAAATATCTCGGAAACCACAATGTTATGTTAAGAAAGTTCATCTTATTTTTTACGCACAATCCTAAAATGCAATAAAATACCGGGCATTGCATAAGAAAAGGTATAACTTTGATACACCCCACTTTTCTGAGACATCCTGTATATTTCAAAATAATTTTAAACTATACCCCATATTTACCACATATACCTAACTGAATAGACAAAATTGTTAAAATTAATTCCGTTTAGCCATAATGAACCGTCGGTCAATCGTGACTCATCTTGTGTTACCCCTAGTCGCAATCAGTCCCTACACTATCTTCCGCTCTCGCTAAATTTGACTTCACAAATAGTTCTACAACTTCTGTTTATTATTAGTTTATGTAAGGTAAACATCTATACTTTATTTTTGAAAATTTGTAAAATGCCGCAAAGCTAACACCTTTCACAAGCACATTTTGTAAATGTATATAGTTCACGTTATCTAAAAAAAGCACAAATTATGTATTGAAATAACGAGGATGTAGCAGAATGAATGTACTATGTATATGATTTATTTTAGAAAAATGTATAATTACACAATAATTTTGGTAAAAATATTTTGTTGAATATTTATTCAATTAAAAATCTTCGTTTCATTTCTTTGTGGAGCATTACACCTATTGTTGCTGGTGACATAGAAATAGTAACACCGGCGTCTTCCAGTGCTGTAATTTTATCAATAGCTTTACCTTTTCCACCTGAAATGATAGCACCTGCATGACCCATTCGACGACCAGGAGGTGCAGATTGCCCTGCAATGAAGGATACAACAGGTTTTGACTTTGGTCCAACATTATGTTGCTTTAGATATGCAGCCGCCTGTTCTTCAGCTTCGCCCCCTATTTCACCAATTAATATTATACCCTTTGTACAAGAATCTCCTAAAAATACATCCAAACAATCTATAAAATCAGTTCCATTAAATGGATCGCCTCCAATTCCAACACATAGTGTTTGGCCCAGATTTGCCATAGTTGTCTGATTAACCGCTTCATATGTTAAGGTACCAGATCTGGATACAATTCCAATTATACCTCTTTTATGTATTTTACCTGGCATAATGCCAATCCTGCACTGATCAGGTGAAATGATACCAGGACAGTTAGGTCCAACCAGTCTTGATTTTCCTTGGCGCACTAACCTGTATTTGACTTTTACCATGTCATGTTGAGGAATTCCTTCAGTGATACACACTATTAATGGAATCTGAGCATCCATTGCATCCATAATTGCTTGAGCCGCTTTAGGGGGAGGCACAAAAATACAAGAAGCATGAGGTTTCAAAGCTTTAGCAGCTTCATCTACTGTATTAAACACGGGTAAATCGTTATTTTTTTTACCACCCTTTCCAGGAGAGACGCCACCAACTACCTTTGTACCATACTCTAGAGATAACTTGCTGTGAAACGTACCTTGTTTTCCAGTAAATCCTTGAAATATAACTCCACTTTCTTTCGTAATTACTAGATTTTGACGAGTTTTTTTGTATATTCCTCCATCTCCACCTCCTGAAGAATCACAACTACCATCTCTTTTAATAAGACGAAAAAGGCAACAGGTATTAGTCCTAAGTAATCGTGAGAAAAGCAAAGCCATAATATTTGTAAATCAAGTGACTATCAAGCAACAATATTTAAATTAAACACAACTGACAGTATAATTTGAAACTCGTTGTTGAAGTTAATATGTAATTTTAAATAAACAATTGACATATTCAAACATGTAATGATTTAAATTTGTAATAGTAATTATTGGGCATTAGGAAAGTTAGATGAGGTTAACCCGATAAGACTAAATTATTACACCAATTGAAGATTTTAAGTAATTAGATTTGTCGTCAATGTCTTATTTTTAGTATACCTCAATAAAAAGTGCAACGTGACCTTAGATAAATGAAAAATATACTTTTCTTAATTACATTTTCCCACTGATTATTTCACTGGTCAAGTTATAATATAAATACTGTTCTTAATGACATAAGACTGATATTTTGCATTTAACAAGAATATAATTTGTTCAGTACTTAATACCCTGAAATATACCAAATAAAAATTTAATTCTTCAGTTTCGAAATGAAGTTTGTTTGTGTTGCGCAAGAAAGATAAATTACTGTTCACAAACAAACAATGTTTAAAAAAATGTGTTAAAATTGCGTTTCTTGTACCTAGTGGAACCAAGTGAAGACAAGAAATCCAACTCCACTACGGTAAGTATTCCTGACGAAATGTGTGAAAAAATTCTTGCAGCGGGTAAATGCTTATTTCCCGGGAAAGACTAATAAAAGAATATCAAGAATTCATCTCATGGAAGAAATTTCTACATGGAAGGTGTTAGTGAAGGTGTTTTGATGTCATATTTGGCTGGCTAAATTATCTACCAAATTTGTACAAAATAGTTTGTGGCGCAAAATTGAAAAGTTGAAAAGCTACTAAAATTATATGAAAATGTTGACATTTCTGGGCAAGTGAACCTTATTAATTAAACATTATACATTCAAATTTTATTTTTTAAGTTATGAAAAAGTTTTCACTTAGAAGAAAGTCTGAAACTAGCCAAACAAAGCTGCAGTTCTAACGGACGAAAAATAATATTTTCTTGGAGGCTAGCTATTTCCTTGATTCGAAAAGAAATGCTAATATTTAGAATCTACGGTGCCCACCGCCGAAACGTACGAAACTATAGTCTGTCCAAACCTTCAAATTCAGTACGGGTTCTTATGGAGTAACTATCTCTTTTACTATGTCTAGTCATTTCTAAATAACGGTCCCTCTTCCTTCATAGCGACATTGTCAAACATAAAATGTAATTTAATAACAAATCAATATCAACTCAGTGTACGGACAAATTTATTGCTTGCTTCTTCTACGATATTTATCAATTTAAGCTAACTCCATTTATTAAAAATCGTTGTTTTCAGAACGCCTACATCTCATTCACGCGTCTTATAAGGTAATGATGAATAATTTCTATAATTGTATGATTGAGGTTATTTTGTAAAATTTTGTATCATACGGAGATGGAAGCTGAATATGGTCCTGCAAACATAAAACGACATAGTGGAAACCACTTCAGTCGTAAACAGAAATGTCTCATTACGAATGTACATAATTATTTCTTCATGTATATGACCAGAACATACAGTCAATTATTCGACGTAAAGTGCACAATTTTTTCATTGAAAACATTCCACCAACGATGAACAATATATTTTCTTCCATTAAGGGTGACGATGATCTACAAAATTTTAAACGCAGTACACTGTTCAACCTCTTGAAATATATGGGTTTTGAGTTTCAAAAGATGCGACGCAAGAGGATCTTTGTTGAACGTGATGAGATGACATAAGATGGAGGCATAAATACTTAAGATGCATCTGAAAGTTCCAAGAAGAAGGTACTTAGTCTTTTTATTCGATCTCTAATTACATATTATAAAATAATTTCGTATTTTGCATAATCAGTATAGGTTTAAAATCACCAAGTGGTCTTTGACCTCGATTTGCCTTAGTTCATGCTGGTGGCGATAGTAGTTTTATTCCTGGTGCGGAACTTACTTTCCTCTGTAAAAATAACTCAGCCGATGTGCACAATGAAATAGATGCAGACACTTACGAGAAATAGTTGATCAATCAACTCATTCCAAACATACCACCACATTCAATTATTATTATTGACAATGCTTCCTATCACAGCAGGAAGGTAGAGAAGATTCCAACAATGGCGTGGCGAAAACAACAAATTGTAGATTGGCTCAGTAAGAAAGAAATACCCATTGAAGATAATATGTTGAAGCGAGACCTGTTGGCAACTGTAGCACAAGTGAGGCATCTATATGACAAGAATAAACTTGATGTTATGGCACAAGAAAGAAGTCATGAGGTTCTTCGTTTTTCTGTTTACGACTACGAACTAAACCCAACAGAAATGGTATGGGCACAAGTCAAACATCATATTAAAATGAATAACAAGACATTTACAGTTAAAGACATGGAGGAATTAATACAAAAAGTGACGATTGAAAATTGGCAACATTATATAAGTCATGTAAAGATCGTTGAAGGTAAGATGTGGGTAGCTGATAACCTTCAAAATGATATTGGAGAGTTTATAATCAATGTCACAGAATCATCATCTGAAGACTTAGAAATCGATTCGAGCGATTGAACGGTGATGAAAAACAAAAAAACTTACTAAAATACTAGGTGTGGCTATTAAATCGGAATAAAATGTTTTACATCGTCAGTCTCGTCGTTTAATAGCCACACTTCCTATATTATATCAAAATATAGTATATTGAGTATCAAGAACAGTGAGGGACGTTTACCGGCCGACGGTCGTGTTTGGTCGGAGACTGGTGCAACCCTTAATATTCGTGAAGATCATACTGTTTTTTGCACGATTGTATTAAATTTACAACAATTGAAATTATTTAATTTCTACTAAATAAACGAAAAGTAAAAAGTGACGTTTTAAATAGAAATGTTTTGTTTTGTTCTTATTGTTGTAAAGTATAGTATCTATACATAATTTTACGTTGGTAAGTAAAGAACCTCCGTAAGTAAAATCTTACCGACGAGTTGGGCCTCGCAACCAGTAACCATAACCTACTGTCTTGGGAACAGATATAGTAAATAAACGAAAAAGCTCAATCGTGCAAAAATATATACTAACTTAGGTCGTATTCAACCAGTATAATTACATTAGATTTGAATTTTGAAAAAGAAGCTCTTTGTATCCTTTGGTTAGGAGATCTGCATTCTGATTATACGTTTCAACATACACTAATGCAATTCATCTCCTTTCGTTTATTTAAGATAATTATGCAACCTTTCTTACGAAAATAGGCAACATTATAAACGCAATAATCTATGTCAACCAGACGTTTAAAACTTCATGACAGACAGAGGTTAATAGACATCTACATGCTAACTTAAATTAAAATAAATGAAATAATTTTAATTTCGATTTCTTTAGGATAACTATGCAACCTCCTTTTTATACAATCATAACGAAAACAGGCAACATTGTAAACACAAAGCAATAATGTACGTCATAATGACGTTTAAAACTTCATGTCAAATAGAGGTTAATAGACATAAATACATATTAACGTAAACAAAATTCCAAAGCCGCCAGCTTCTATAAAAATATCGATAATATAGCTTCAGCATTTTCAATCATATTTATTTGATTTTTAGATTTATTTCGCTATACATTAAAAAACTTCACAAAGAAAATTTATGTAAAATTAGATTTTCTTTAAAAAATACATCTACACTTTTTCTTATAACATTAATCGTTATTCAGATAATGAAAAAATTTGAACTAACACATTAATTCTGCCTTGGGAATTTTTTGCCGCTAAATTACGCGTCATCAAAAAATTGCATAGACAATAATTAATTGATATATTTAAGGTCTATATCTAGGTATTTTTATATTTTTGAAATATGCAGCTGTTTTAGAAATATTTGGTAAAAACCAAAAACTGTCCCTAATAAACCCCCTCTCTCTGCCGCTGGATTTCTTCCAAAATCTAATCAGCTTTAAGCCAAATGAAAACAAACTTAAATACAAAATTTTAAGTACGAAGGTATTTTTATCCTGGAGTTATCGTGGATAAGACACACACACGCACACACGCACACACCCGCACACGCACACACGCACATACGCACACATGCACACACGCACGGACGCATATACGCACACACGCACGGACGCATACACGCACACACGCACATACGCACACACGCACACACCCACACACGCACACACGCACACACGCGCACACGCACACACGCACATACGCATACGCACACACACGCACACACGCACACTTGCACACTTGCACACGCACACACACACACGCACACACGCACACACGCACACACGCACACACGCACACACGCACACACACACGCACACACACGCACACACACGCACACACGCACACACGCACACACGCATACACGCACATACGCATACAAGCACACACGCACATATGTATGTGTAGGTTTGTTGATTAAAAACAATTTTAACAAAAAAAAAGTAATTTTGCAGTTGGGGGTTAGAACTCTCATTGCTTGCATTACCAGTTCGATAGTTTAACCGTTTGACCAATAGCTCCATGTATCTTTAACGTTTATTCTTAGCATATTATTGGTTTGTTATACATTTTGAATTTTTACCATTTTTATCCATTTTTACCTTTCTATCTACATATACATACATAGGTATAGAAGGTTATGGAATCGACTTCCACCCCCAGATATTTTTAATATGCAGTTACACTTTAAAGTAGTGTACATAGTCAAAACGTTGTATAAGCGTTAAACATTATAAGCTACATATAAATGTATATTGACTTTGTTTTAAATACAAGGCATTGAACATTTTCTAAAAAAGTGAAAATCCAGTGAAACATGAACTTAAAAAGTTTCAGTTTCACTTTTGGATTGTTAGTAGAGTTTTATTATGTAATTATATAAATCCGCTAGTACTTTTATTGTATAGCTATGTATGTATACGGGAATGTTAAGTGGAAACACTCCAGGTTTTTTAAATAGTCCACATTTCAACTGTCGCTTTGTCTTGGAACTTATTAAAATAATTTACTGCAAAACTAAAGTCTGGACGTGTTGCTAATGACAAATGCATTAAACAATTAACCAACTTTCTAAATGGTTTGTTTGTTAAAGTACTGCTTTATGAAACAGTTAATTTTAATTTCGTTTCAGTTGGGATATCGGTACCCTCACAATCTTTCATATTAACTTTACTTAATATTTTCTCTACACATTGAGCCTGACTCAATTTTAATACTTCTATTTCTACATTGTAATCTACGCCTGTTCCTAGAAAATAAGCTAATCTCTAATATCAATTTCTTGCAAATTAGCCCCGGCGATCAGAATGTAATTATATATAATAGTAAAAATATCTTGCTGCTCTTTAAATTTAGTGCGTAAAGACAGTAATCATTTTCAGATCTTTTGAACTCTATTTTCACAAGATAATTATTTATTTCGCTATTCCAACACTGAAGATTGTCCTAATCCATGCAGTAATTTGTTGTACTTTTCCATGATTAATGTTTAATTCTTCATGTGGATAAATATAAACTGGGTTATCCAATGTTGCATTTAAAAGAGCTGTCGACATCTAATTGCGTAAAGGTAACTCTATACTTAATAACTCTCTTAATGTAGCTCTAGCCACAGGAGAATAGATTTCTCATAATAACTCAACATGTCCTTTTGAGCAAAACTTCTAAGAACTAATCTAGCTTTATACTTTTCTTTGTTATTATTTCCAAAATCTTTTAAACTATATACCCATTTTGTCTCCAATATGTCTATGTTTTCAGGTTTACCAACAATTCTCCACGTATTGTTTTTGTATACTTATAATATCTAATATCACTTTCCCATTTTGGTTTCATAAATTTCATTTCATTGCGTCATCATTTTAGTAACTTCCTCTTTTATTTCGTTGTTTTTCATTTTATCATCTCTAATTTCTACTAGAGAGTTATTTTGTTTGTAATGCAAATTATTCTCATCAAACTTAATATCTTGTGAGATTATTTTGAGGTACTGAGTATATGCAATCTTTTGTTGAGCGTAGAACGTATCTTGGATGGTATATGAATGTGAGTTTGCACGGGAATTTATTTTTGTGTGTACATAATGTAAATTAGTGTAAATGCTACGCCACTGGAATTTTAGTATCATGTAAAAGGGTATTTAAATGTTGTATAAAAATTTATAAGTGGAAAGTATTGCATTTCAATGAGAAGCAATGTTTTAATAACACCCCTATTGAGACGATAATGTTTAAATGCTACTGTAATTGGCCACTGTATTTTAGGAATGTGAGTTTAAAATTGCTGCAAGTAGACAGCTTGTGAATTTCTGGCATGTATATATTATATTAAAGTATAGAGAAGGAATATGTATGTATATTTTTACTTGTACAGGTTGTCCCATTTTCGTATGTTTTACGGGGTATCTCGCTTATTTTTTAGGTTAGAACCTTGCGGTTTTCACGACACCGTGCTATTTTTTAATGAAACCAAAGATGCACTAATCAAATTTGCCATAGCCATCTTAGTTTTTGTGCTACAAGGTGATTTTGGAAAAATTGCATTTTCAGTCATCCCCTGTAACTCTGTTATTCTTAAACATATTAAAAAAGTAAAAACTGATATTTATAGATTTTTTTACGTAGAATCCAGTGGCGGTACTCAGATTTTGTTTAGAGGTCACAGTTTTTGAGATATTGACATAACCCACTTTTTTTTTAATGGGACACCCTATATATTTTTTTTAAATATTTTTCCCCTTGCCAAGAGCTTTTCAAAAATATAGCATAGTCTATATTTATTTTTATAAATAACGTGACAAAATGATTTTTTTCTATAATTTACATTGATAAAAAACAAAATAATTAATTAATCATAAATATTGTTCAAATTGCAGACCATTATGTCTCCTACAAGTTTCACAAAGTTTATAAATTCTTTTAATAGCATTTTCCAAAATAAATGATTGTCTTCGTAATTCTGCAAAAGCATTTTCCGTTGCAATTTTTAATTGTTGCATGTTGGCATATTGCCTTCAATAAATTTTATTCTTTAAATACCCCCACAAAAAAATCCAAAACCGAGAGATCCGGTGAAAGTGGTGGGCATCGAACAGGTCCATTTCTTTCAATCCATCTCCTGGGAAAGCGTTCATTTAGCCAGTTTTGTATTATTCTAGCATTGTGGGCTAGAGCCCCATCCTGCTGGAAGAATATATCGTTCAGTTGAGCCAGTGGAATATCTTCTAAAATGTTCATAGTTTTTTCTTGTAGAATTTGTAAGTGCCCATTAGAGTTTAGTTTTTCTTCATAAACCTTGTAAACTATTTTTCGGTTAAAAATAAAGCAGGAGATATTAAATTCGAACCTGCCTTGACACTCTCTAGGAAAAATCAAGTGGGTGTTTTCTTGACTCGAAAACCGCGAGTTGTGTCTATTAAGAATTCCCGAACTTGTGAAATGTGCCTCGTTTGACCAAATTATTTTTTTTTCAAAATTATTGTCCTGAGTTTTCATATTTATAAACCAATTTCAGAACTCCAATCTACGTTCAGCATCACCAGGCTGCAGATGATGAACAAGTTTATACTTGCAGGGTTTGAATTTATGTTTTTTTAAAATCCTTTGCACTGTTGTTTTAGACACACCGGTCTCTTCATATATTTTCCTGCACGAGGTTTCAGGAGTGGCTTGAACAACTGCTAAAACGTTGATCTCTGATTCCTCGTTCACTTTGTTGTAAACTCGGGGTCGAGGTTTGTCAAAACATCCATGTTGGCAAAGATTAAATTTTAATTTTTGAAATATTCTTCTGTCGGGTTGTCTTCTTTCCGAATAATCTATATGACAAAATAGGTATATAAAATAAATACAAATTCTAAGGTAAAGATTAACTGACCTGTTCAGATAGAGTTCTAAGGCCTGGTCTGCGTTTTCATTAGATAATATGAAGCAGGTATTCATATCATATTTCTCAAAGTTTTCAAATTTTTGATTTCGAGCCATATTAAAAAATTATTAAACAACAGGAACAAGAACGATAACATTAAACAAAAACAACGAATAACACAAAATATCAGTACTAAATTTGGGAACATGTAACCAGGAATAATTTGAGAGAAGCAGAAACTTCAAAAATCAAATACTTAAGTAATGGCAGAACGTTAATTATTTTGTTTTTTGCGTTACCATGGTTACCCACGGCTATCCACTATTATCAATGTAAATTATAGAAAAAAACCGTTTTGTCACGTTATTTATAAAAATAAATATAGACTATGCTATATTTTTGAAAATCTCTTGGCAAGGGGATAAAGATTCTAAAAAATATATAGGGTGTCCCATAAAAAAATGTAGGTTATGTCAATATCTCAAAAACTGTGACCTATAAAAAAATCTGAGTACGCCACTGGATTCTACGTCAAAAAATTTACAAATATCAGTTTTTACTTTTTTAATATGTCTGACAATAACAGAGTTACAGGGGATGACTGAAAATGCAATTTCTCCACAATCACCCTGTAGCACAAAAACTAAGCTGGCTATAGCAAATTTGATTAGTGCATCTTTGGTTTCATTAAAAAATAGCACGGTGTCGCGAAAACAGCAAGGTTCTAACCTAAAAAATAAGCGAGATATCCCGTAAAACACACGAAAATGGGACAACCTGTACACGTCATAATATTATACAATGGGATGGCTTGACGCATGTTCAAGGGCAAATGGTGCTAAATTTTGCATAAGGAAAGTTTGCGCACATATAAGACTTTCATTAGGAGTTGAATCTAGATCTGAATAGTATATGGAATACATTTGAATCCTCGAAGTACTGTTAAGATGTTGGTAAAAATTTGAAGATGGCAGTGTGCCCGGCAAAGTTACGCAATAGAAACTTCTCTTGGATAGGCTGTTGTGGTTAGAGCGGGATAAATATGATGACGTTTTGCGAAATGGATGATCGCTGGTATATAAGGGCAGTCAGCAAGAGACATTCGGGCTTAGAGTTACACTTAAAAGGGTGGTCACGTGGATGTATTTTATAACTATCCATTAATAAATAATTAGGGTCGCAGTGCACATTAGTTAAAGCAAAAGCCCATTTTGGAGATGAAGTTTTAAGCATTTACAAATGAAAGGTTTAATTGTGAATTGGAAATACTACTGAGTTTTTTTTAAATTTAAGAAGTGTTTAAACACATTGGTAATAAACAGCAATCATCTAATTGAAAGGTATTGCGTATAGAGAACCTCCACGATCTAAAAAGGAACTTGAAGTGATTCTTTATGTAAATAAAGGTGTGTTAAGCCTTATGAATTAAATTAAACAGTGTTGAACATTGATATAACTGATTTAAACATATGTGCGATTGTTACCAGCACTAAATCTGCCGAAGACAATCAAGAATTTAATGATCACGTGTAACTAAAATATTCTGTGACAAACATTTTTTTAGCGAGTAGTGGTGCCCACATATGTAAATATTTGGGCCGGTTATTAGTGACGAGTGTGCATATATATATATATATATATATATATATATATATATATATATATATATTAAGGATTAATAAGGGCAAATTAACCCCAGTGAATACGACATTACACCTGGTAAGGGACTACGGAATTTATATATGCAAGAATAATTTTAGGTTTTTGAATGGTAGAAGTTTGATTATTTTTAGAGATGTCATTGTTTACATTGTAAATTTCGTTTTAGGTATTAAGGATAATAAATCTCCATTATCTATTATTATACGTTTAGATTACAAGATACTTTAATCTGTAAGAATTAGTTTTTTGTATGTGTTTATTGCTTTACGGAAGCAGCCAAAATATCTATAAATATTTTTGGAAAATTTATTAATAAAGCTCGATTAGTCAACTTTTCTTTGTTTGTTTGTTAAAATTGTGTTTCCTTACACTCTAAAGTTTTAAAAGAGAATCCACGTTATAGGATTTAATTTTTTTTTGTGTGAAATTGCATAAAGGATTACACCGTTTAAAAACAATCAATCTTTTGATATTGTAGATCTGAAAATTGTTTCTTTTGAGTCAGATCGACTATACAATTTAATTAGTTTGCATTCAATAAGACATTGAATACACAATACTGATCACGATTGATTTATTAAGCAGAAATTTCAGATTTAAATTACAGTTTAATGATAAAAAATTCAAAAACTTCACTGATCGTTCAATGTTCAATTCTTAAGATAGGAATTAATGTTTTTGTAGTTAAAAATTGATAGAGCGAAATATTATTTTTCCAAGTTGGATGAAGTTTATTTATTTCGGGATTTGGATGGCAATCTATGCGTAGATGAGGGTAAATTAGAAACTATCCAGAAAACGTATTATTACTTTGATTTTATGAATATGCAGGGCATAAATAACTTTACGACAACGTATGTTGCACTTGATCATTTTTTTTAATTTTTAAAAACAGTTTTAAAATATTCGGAATGTTATAAATTAAATATGGCAACAAAAAAATGATTTGGCGTACTTATTGTGAAATAGATATTTTTATAATTTTGTTTAAATTTTCCGCTTGTTGTATGACGTCACATTTTATAAACAAAGTAACCTCTTCGCTTGCCTCCTCCGTAAATTGTGTTTGAACCAAAAAATGTGTTTACCAGTTTATAAAGTATGAAGTATTATATGTGCAGTGCCTTTTTATACAAATACACAAATAAAGCTCCCGAAAAATTGTTTATTCATGAATCACAAACGTTGGAATTACTATATCCTTTTTCTATGTTAAGATGTACCGTCAAAAGATAACCTTACTACATGAGTCTAGTGACACTTTTGACAGCAGCTGTTTAGAGCGTTATGACGTCACTAGCATTAGGGCGTTGTTACGATTACTTAAACTACAGTTTAAAAAACGTGAACTTATTAAAATATTATTCATATTTAAAATCATGGTCATTTAAATTTAACTAGTTGTTTAGGTTTTAAGGATCATAAGCATTTCATAATCAATAATAACATCGGTCACGTACCCTTTTATTTTTTCACTAAAAAGTTGACAACTTCGCATTAGTAAAATACCAAAAATCTCTAAAAAGTTAGTAGACACAATAACCATTCCGCGTAATGAGAACACCTCCAAAATTATGAAAATAAGGAAATCTGTCTCCGATTTTGCGGAATTCCGCCTTTAACCTCTATCTGACAGGAAGTTTTAAACGACTATTTGAGATAGATTATTGTTTTTGTTTTTACAATGTTACTTACTTTCATAATAAACTTATTATAAAAGAGATTGCATAATTATCCTGAAAAAATTGATATCAAAATTACTTCATTTCTCTTAATTTCCATTTTGTATGTTGGAAGGTCGTGTGTTATTCCACAACAGATATTTATAGTTAACATCCCAGTCACAAAACAAACTTTATATACTTGTTGGCCGATTTCACTCACCTGATTATATACAGTGCTTCTCTGATAACTTTGACCCCGACCTCTAAATCTTCTTCTAAGTTGAAAATATTGCATATTCCTATTACTATTTACTCTCCCTATGTAACTTCTCTCTCGGTCCACTGCTATAGAATTCCCTGTCACTCCATTAATACTGCTATTTTCAGTGTTGCTCAATTAAACCTGCAGTCCCTCGTGAAATTTCGCGGTTTACCGCATCTATAACATCTGCACTGATCTACCACTGTTCCTTTATTTTTCCTTTCTAATTGTCGTTTTTCCTCTTCACTAATTAATCGTTTCCTCACATCTTAAGTTAAAAATTCTGGCTTCAAGTTCTCGGTTATAGTGATAACAGTGTCAAACGATTTTAATAACAAATTACAAATAAGATCATTTTAATCAATCTTGACCTTTAATTTCATTGAAAGTATCTTTTTCTTTAGAAACAATTGTCTTCGCAACCTTTTCTTTTCAAATTTACCTTCTAAAAACTATCCACGTTGAGAATGCATCAGGTTGGAGACATACTTCAGGAAATTAATGGAAGGGGAACAGGGATAGGAGGGAGAAGAAAAACAAGGGAAACAAGTATATGGGGAGGAAGCAGTAATAAAAGAAGAGCAAGTGATGGAAACAATAAAGAATGTGGAAAAAGACAAGGTGACAGGAGAACATGGGATACAAGGAGAGGAGCGGATATATGGAGGGGAAAAAGTAGCAAAAAGAATGACAGTAATAATAAATAAAATATGGAGTGGAGAAGGTTTTCCGGAGAGATGGAAGACTGGACTGATATGCCCAGTGTACAAAAAAGGGGACAAAAAACAAGTGGGAAACTACAGAGGAGTTACATTGTTAAACACTGCATACAAAATATATGCGACAGTGCTAGAAGGAAGGCTAAAGAAGGAAATCAGAGGAAAGAAAATTGTTGCCACAGGGACAGACAGGAAAGGGAGAAAAGCGATAGATAACATATACATACTGATACTATGGTAAACAAGGAACTAGAAAAGAAAAGGGGGAAAAGGTCAACGGTATTCGTAGATCCAGTACCACATTCGATAGTGTTAATAGGGAAAAGCTGTGGGAATATTTGAGACGGTATTGTGTTAGCGGCCAAGGAAGAAAAAGAAACGAAGATAATTGTGTTTTGAAATGGTAGAGGAAGAAGAAAAAAGAAGGGGTGGAGACGAAGGGAGGAGGAAGTACATCAGGTAAAGGAATTCACATACTTGCGATACACGATGAGGGAGGGCAACAAAGATGGGGAACACATAAAGCAAAGGGCGAGAACAGGAAATAAATTAATGGGGCAAGTATGGAGTGTGGGAGAAAGATTGTTTGGTTTGAACCTAGGAAAAAGGAAGCTACTATTCGACACACTAATAAAAAGTGTGGTGTGGAAGTGGGTATTAGAACTGGAAAGAGAAACACCGGGGTCTATCGTCAGAGAATAAGTTCAAGAAGAAAGAATAAGGGTAGAAACGGGAAGCAGAGCAATAAGAGTACAAGGGGGAAATGAGAGAAAGAACGGAATGTAAATTATTACAAGAGTGTTGAAAGAAATAAAAGAAGGAAAAGTGAAATATGGAAAAGAACACAGAAAAGAATACTATGAAAGAAACAGGTAACACTACGGAGAAGTGAATAGGTTGAGGGGAGAAATAGTGGAAGTGAAAATGGACATAAGAAGGGGCAGAGATGTACAAAAACAAGGTGGACAAATAGAAGATTGAAAATATAATGCGAGCTCTAAGATCATTAAGAGAGAACGGATTCCAGGATATTTGAAGGGAGAAAAGAAGAAAGGAAGGACAAAAAATTATAGCGAGGTTCAGATGTGGAAACGAAGAGCAGGGAAATAAATATTGGAGAAAGGATGAAGAAAGTATCTGTAGGTTATGCGGAGAAAGGATAGAGACCATGAATCATATAACGAAAGTATGCAGAGAGTTAAGATAAGATGGCAGGGGGGTCAAGTAGTATTGGAGGAGACGAGGGAAGAAGGTAGTTAGGAGCAGATGAAATTGTAAATATGGAAATATGTAAAATGAAATACGAATAATCATTGTAACATGTACAAACTGAGCAAATAAAGTTTATAAGTATGAAAAACGTACTTGACATATTACATCCATAACCGTATTACGTGTCAGTAATTAGGTATTTTACTATTATTTGTTGGTAACTGCAGGTATTTTGAAGAATGCGAATAAAGAGACACGTAATGAAATGTTATTTAATAACTTATAAATAATAAAAATTAAATAAAAAAAATGCAGCCGTGTGCCACTTGCAGTTTTTTCTACAATAAAGCATTTAAAATTTGACGTTAGAATTAATACTGTGTGCAATAACTACACATTTGACATTTTTTTTATTATTTAAAGTATGTTCTAACTTTAGTTTCATTTCAACTACAGTATTACGTAGCTCGTGTGTAATGTGTAATTTTTGTCATTGGTCCTTTTAGTTGGTACGAGTATAACAAAACACGAAGTTTCTATGTCAGAGTTATCTCCATTATTTAGATAGTTTGCTTACAAATTTATTTTAGGAATTTCATTTTCTTTCATAAGATCGCAACGCCATCTCACATAAAAAATAGAAAGAGACGCCAAACTTCATCTACAAAGGCGCCGCCAGACTACATAGATGCTTTATATATGTGACACAGTTATTATGAAAGCACATTTAAATGATACATATTATGAAATAGTAGTTTATGTACGAGACACAATATAAATAAAAACTTAAAACTCTATTACCAAGATGCACTCCATATTTTTTCCGAAATCGAAATCATTTGAATGTTTATAATTATAGTTGGTGAAAAATGAAATACCTAGATAAAGATGGTATTATGCCACTAATTTAATTTCATTAGTGGCGGAACTGATATTCACAACAATTATGATATTATACCAATAAACAGACTTGTTTTTAAGCGCGAATTAGATTCTTCTCCCTACGAAAATAAAGAAATATTATTGCGTATTAGTTAGTGATAAGATTGTTATTGTAATATAACCCTACTGTGGAACGTTAAAAATTGATAGAAAAATGGTGCGAGTAATATATAAAATTTTACACGATCAAACCGCGCTATCCTCGGGTAGTGCTTATAAAATGAGCAGGGTGTCAAGTAACTGTAATGTAGATGGGTGGGTTCGAGATAATACGTAAAGTGGCTGAAATTTCACTTCAAATACCTAACGCTTACCCTACAAAAAAATTCAAAATCGGGGATAAACGTGCTATGGCCGCCACTATGATGACCTTTTGTCTTACACTAAAATTGTTGGGCAAGGTTTACTACATGTAAAAGAATTAATTGAATGATTAACTCTATTAAAACAGGTTTTGAACATCAATGTAAATGTGCATTGCTTTCGCAATCAAGCAACACAAAAACAACAAAAAAGTTCCTTGATTTAATTTTTACCTACTAGATCATAAGCTAGTTTTTTTAATCCACCAACACAAAGAAGGTAGGGATTAGAATTGATTGTCGTTATAGTCTAATTAAAATATGATATTGGAAATGCATCATTTTTAGAATAATCAAACTTTCACTACACACCAATATACAAATTGGTCTTACTAAATAACCTACACCTGTAAAGCCTAGCATCCCAGCTGAACGGAGCTGAACTCCTTAGTTAATCCTTGTTATTGTACACACTCGCACACTCTAACACATCTCCTAACGTTTACACTAGGTTTAAGCCCTTACGTCTTTCAACACTTGTATCAATTAGGCAAGTAGTTTAGTGTACGACCCTAAATATTCGTCACATAATGTAATATTTTAATACACTTCGTGACCAAATTCTTAATTGTTTCTAAACATAATTGGTTTTATGTCGTTAATAATCGCTTACGTAGTAACACCAGCATTAACAATATTTAATACTGTCTTAACTTTAGTTTAAAATGTCCAAAATCCTTACATGGTTAAAAAGGATCACTTTAAATGCTTATTTCTTTTCTCTTAGCAGAACCGTTACTTTTTATTTTAAATGGGTTTACATAGTTTATTTAAAGTTCACAACACATACAATTTCCTACTTAATACAAAGTTTACTTGTAAATTGTTTGAATATTCTATTCCCCAAAATGGGATATAGTAGTAAATAAACAACCCTTAACCTGCATTACTAAATTTTACAACACAACGCATTTTTGTCTCACAAATGACGCGCGACCGCTTTAACCAAATGTTGGCTGACAATATCCCTAATTCCTTCTAAACTTGCTCTTTTATGGATACCCACGTTAACCTTGATAGCGTCATTAAATATTATACCGATAAATTAAAACTATGCACTTTTAAGGGGTTTAAATGTCACATGTCTTTGCCGGTAAAAAAATCTGGAACCGCACCAACACAAATTATAGGTTTACGAAATTTTGAAAATTTCAACAAAAACGTAATAACTTTCTCAAATGTCCAAATTCGCCCAATACCATACTCAAACCTTAACTCAACCTCTCTACGTAAGTCTCATATGAAATCCTGACTCATTTATAAGAATACGATACATTGATATACATACCACGCTTTATTACAATATTAAGATACCATTAATTCGTTTACGCTACCCGTCCATAACAATTTGAAATAAAAATAAAGTAGCTACACCGTAGCATACATTATCGTCGTTATGCATAATCACACTACCATGACCATAAAAATGGAGTCCACTTCTTTACGCTTACTTTCTTATACATCATGATCAATAGAGTCAACGACCATCTTGAATTCCATGTATATTGCAAGGATACCCTCGTACATAGACGTCATTCCTTACCACAGTAATTCAATCTTGAATCCTTACTAACGTTGCTCCTCTTTCTTACTGATGTTGTGGAAACCGATGATAATTACCATGCCCTACTGTATAACGGACAACTATCCAAGAATGTAGCAAATCGTCTCAAAAAGCTTGGGCTTAATGTGTGCTAATGTACCATTGTTCTTGAATTCCTACATGTTTATTGAAAAATTATTAATTTTATTAAATACATAAATAAAATGTTTACCTCGAGTTAAATGTGTCAGATCTCATACACAGGGATGATTTCTTGCAGTATCTCAACTAGACTTAAAAAAACGCTTTAGGCATATGTAAAAAAAAACTCTGGTACTCAATTTTTACACCTTGCAGAACAAGTTCTTTTTTTTAACTACAATTCTACGCCTAACAAGGACGAGGTTCAAATATTATACCAAACAAGCAACGACAACTTACTTAAAATAACTCCCTGTGACTCCTTCATTTATGGATTTACTTTGTGGTTAATTCTTGGTTTCTATACTAACCAATCTAAAGCTATATAATTTGTCTAAGCTCTTAATATTTTTACCACGCTACTCTATTTAATTCAAGTTTAGGTAAGAATTCGTATTGTTATTTTGCTTTTAAATCTGTGTGGTTGTTTGCTGATATTGATTATACTGTAAGTAAGATTAGTAATTTTTAATTACTGACGTACATACTTGTAGGATCACTGATGATGGCCTCCTTTTTTATAAAGTTACTAGTAACTTATGCAGTTAACTGAAATGACATACTAAAAGGGATTCAAGAAGCAACTTTTAATTATAAAGTTATAGGAAAAACTCAAAGACAAAGTAGTAACAGTAAAAGAAAAAGTTTTTGAGAACTACTGATAAGATCGTTTCTACAGATTCATAAAATCGTTGGCGCAGAGGATAATCATCTGCCAATAACCCTTGAACCCTTTGTAAATGATAGCAGTGTAAGCCATTCATTTTTAAAGTTCGCCAAGACATACACTGCGACACTTTTAGCTCCCGTGAAATTTCTCGAGTAAACTTAATGAAGGTGCGTCATCTATAATATCCAAAATATCATCTTGCACACGTACACCATGGAGATGTGGTCTACCACCATAACACCCTTGTTTGTACAAGTCTGCGAAAGGTTGCAGAATCAGGAATTGTTCGCCTGGGAAACATTTGGAAATACAGTTCTCATAAGTGATTACCATGTCACAATACTATTCATTTGTATAATGATATCTTTCCATTCTAATGTTGTGAAATTCAATTACTTCAGTAGGAGGGCAAGTCACTCACTTGATGGACGTCAACAAAGCAACAATCGATATGACGTTGACATATCAGACTGTAACACAAGAAACAATCGCTGACTCCAATCAAGCACACTGATTTATCGAAAAATTGTATGTTTTAATTAAAATTTTAAACTAGTACCAGTGGCTTTCCACAAGTGGGCATTCATTTTTAAAATACCGTAGTTTAGTGATTATTGGGTTTCGCATGTTAGTTTACTAAGAAAAATTGTTCATTTTAGGGTCCTCTATTAGCACTTTCTGTTAACTGCATAAGTTACCAGTCACCCTACACACACACTCACACACACGCACACGCGCACGCGCACGCGCACGCGCACTCGCACGCCCACGCCCACGCCCACGCACACGCACACGCACACGCACACGCACACGCACGCCACACGCACACGCACACGCACACGCACACGCACACGCACACGCACCGCACGCACACGCACACGCACACGCACACGCACACGCACACGCACGCGCACACGCACCGCACCGCACGCCACGCACACGCACACGCACACGCACACGCGCACGCACACGCACACGCACACGCACACGCACACGCACCGCACACGCACGCACGCACACGCACACGCACGCACACGCGCACACGCACACGCACGCGCCACGCACACGCACACGCACACGCACACGCACACGCACACGCACACGCACACGCACGCACGCACACGCCACGCCACGCGCACGCACGCACACGCACACGCGCACGCGCACGCACACGCAGCACGCGCACGCGCACACGCACGCACGCACACGCACACGCACGCGCACGACGCACGCACGCAGCGCACGCACGCACGCACGCACGCACGCACGCGCACGCACGCACGCACGCACGCACGCACGCACGCACGCACGCACGCACGCACGCGCACGCACGCACGCACGCACGCACGCACGCACGCACGCACGCACGCACGCACGCACGCACGCACGCACGCACGCACGCACGCACGCACGCACGCACGCACGCACGCACGCACGCACGCACGCACGCACGCACGCACGCACGCACGCACGCACGCACGCACGCCACGCACGCACGCACGCACGCACGCACGCACGCACGCACGCACGCACGCACGCACGCACGCACGCACGCACGCACGCACAGCACGCACGACGCACGCACGCACGCACGCACGCACGCACGCACGCACGCACACACACACGCACGCACGCACACACACACACACACACGCACACACCACACACACACACACGCACACACACACACACCACGCACACACCACGCACACACGCACGCACGCACGCACACGCACCACCACACACACACACACACACACACACACACACACACACACACACACACACACACACACACACACACACACACACACACACACACACACACACACACACACACACACACACACACACACACACACACACACACACACACACACACACACACACACACACACACACACACACACACACACACACACACACACACACACACACACACACACACACACACACACACACACACACACACACACACACACACACACACACACACACACACACACACACACACACACACACACACACACACACACACACACACACACACACACACACACACACACACACACACACACACACACACACACACACACACACACACACACACACACACACACACACACACACACACACACACACACACACACACACACACACACACACACACACACACACACACACACACACACACACACACACACACACACACACACACACACACACACACACACACACACACACACACACACACACACACACACACACACACACACACACACACACACACACACACACACACACACACACACACACACACACACACACACACACACACACACACACACACACACACACACACACACACACACACACACACACACACACACACACACACACACACACACACATATTTCGAATTCAGATGAATTCATAATCGGTTGTATACAAGAAAATTAAAATGTTATAAACCTCTACAACAATCAATAACTAACACATTGACAAATATGACACAAAGTAACTATTATTTATGAATTTCCTAAAATATAATCATAGTTGGAAGGCAAATTTTACAAACCTTTTTTACTATTGCACACTATCTGTAGCAATTTTCCTTTTTACTGCTTGAATTTTGTTAGTTCCTTGACTATTGGTTGTCGAAGGCGTCTCTTCATTATCTTTTTTTGGTAAATCTTCGAAGGCTACCGATCTTCCAGGAACAACATTTAATTTTTTCCTTTTTACTATTGTATCGCGTTTTTGGGATTGCGTTGATCTTTTAAATAATCAACTATAACTTTTCCAATACTTTTTCTGGAGGCTTCCTCCTGTGTATGGGGAATTTTATCCAGAAGATTTTGCTTACATAGTGGAAAAATTCCACTGGCAGAAAAGTCCTTTTGAGTATTCAGTTTGACTACAGGTGCTAACTTGTCAAACAGTTTTTTAACATTCTAGGAAAAATACTTTTTTATACTCCTCTATACGTAACACACGAATAACGAAACTCTCTACTATATGTTTAAATTCTCCATTACGTAATACTGTTACGTAATGAAAATCAAAAGTGTTACGTAATATATATATATATATATATATATATATATATATATATATACAATTCTTAGTGTGGTTTTAAAGTATAGAGCACACATATACTCTATTGGTAGTAGTATCAGCACTTAATTGGTAGTTCAAGCAGATTTATTGTGTTAACTTAGCATCCACGCCAATTGTTAGGTGTTTTAAAATGTGAATTTAGGTAAACACGTATTGATATTGTTATTTAAAGAAACTTTTAAACACCATATAAGAACATATTGCCACTTTCCACTAAATTATAATTTTTATTTTAGAAAAGTGAAAGACATGAAGAAATAACATGTTGAACAACATAATACAGCTTATGACTTTAGCTATTTTGAAAGCAAGCATCTACCTACCTTTGGTGCATTAGTTACTTATAATGTTATTCATTATACATTGGCTCTGTAACTTTTCGTTATATTAACTGAAATAAAACTAACTTTAAATATGTTAATAATTTCATAAATGAGGTGATAACCATATTCCTACTAATTTATTATAGAAGACAATGAACATATTTTTAATTCTATTGTAACGAGATAATCATTACATTTAGGTTATTTTAACTTGTGGTATTACTTAAATAGCACGAAGTCATAAAATGTAGCAGAAAGTTGAATTGACAACTCTGAGTCAACTGAAGCCTCAACTGCCACTACAATTTAGTGCAGAGAATATATTGAAAGCACTGTGTCAAAATTAAAACCCATATATGTATCTAAGCCGTAGTCTAGGATCGAAGCCATTTACTTCAGTGTTAAATAGTCCATTATTAAAATTGAAAAATTTTTCAATAAATTTCAAGTTTGAAATACAAAAATATATACCACTTTTAAATAACAGTTTGTAGTACATTTACATTTATTATTACTTTGGAGCAATAATTCCTGTTAATAAAATAAAATTTCATTCCATCGTTAACCGTATAAAAAGTGAGGTTAGTTTGTTTAATTTGAAGATAACCAGTGGCATCAACTAGTTCTATTTACGTCACTGTTTTCATAGGAATAGAAAAAGCATAGTACACAACTCTGGTGATAATACCTGTTACGCATTCATGTGAATTACGCCACACTTACTACCCTTATTATGTAATATACCATTTTCTACAGAGGAGGTATTTGCATTGCACTTTTTCCACTCGTGTAATATTTGCTTCCAATAATTTTTCATTGGCCCGAAATAACTTATATCTAGTGGTTGACACAAGTGGGTTGCATTTGGTAGTAGACAAAGGAAATCAATGTTGTTTTCCTTACAAAGTTGAAGAACTTCTTTGGTGAAATGGGATAAAATATCGCCGATTAGAACCTTCTTGTCCTCTATTAATTGAGCATGCGGTAAAAAAAGTCTTTTAAACCAGTCCGTAAAACAGATAACATCAAACCAACCATGATTAGATCGATTGTACCATGTAGAACAATATTCACAACACGGAGCACCTCTTGGGCCATCTTCACGACAAGAATTCCATAACTTAGAAGCTTTATAAACAACATACGCCGGTAAAATATGACTATTTGCAGAAACACAACGTTATTGTTACAGCACTTGTATTGATACAGTACTTGTATGGATTTGTTTATTTGGTCGGTGTATCTTTCGCGCTCATCTTCCCGTTACTTTACTATTGTAATACGATCGTGTTGGCGTACACAAATATAGTGCTAAAGTGAATTTTGGCCTGAGGGAATCACAGTGACCTGTATACATTAAAAACGGTATTTATTCCAAAAAAATGCAGAAACGAAGAAAACTTCAAAAAATGGGGCAAAAGTAAAGGTAATTACGTCACATTATAAAAATTCTTATTCTAATCTTTATTGAAACAAGTTTTACAATAATGGGGCTTTCCAACACATCGGTTACAGATGATGATGCCATTTTCTTTTGGCAGTCAATAAGTTTTCCCTTTTTGCCATAATTTCTATAGCAGCTCACACATCTAGCTCTCTCTCTGTTGTTTCATGTGCAATCAAGTGATATACCGGAATTACATGACCACGTCTTGAAGTTGATGGAGTTGAGTCAATCGAGGTTTGTAACAGAGACAAAACAACGCTCTGCCTGAATAATGCGATGCCCGTTCTCTCGTTATTCGCTGTATTTCCATTAAACAAAAAAGATGCGTTCACCAGAGCTGTACCTACTGAGTTTTCTTCAGCGATGATTTGACTTTTAGCTAATTTCAATTTTTGATGTCCTGTGGAATACACTTTCTGTTGGCTTGCAAAGTACCCACGAGATGTGTGTTCCGTCGAAGTAACTCGTACGCTAGTGGAACGCTCGTGTAAAAATTATCGACATACAGTGTCCGTCTCTCGTTCAGTAATTTCTCGATGAGTGTCACGGTAACGTTTTGAAAAACTGAATGCGTTGGGTCTCTAGTAATATCTTGGCCTGCATATATTGACATTCCACGTATATCCTTTATTGGTGCATAATTTGTGCAATTTTATACAGTAACCATGTCTTTTTGAGGGGATATATTGCCGGAATTTTAGGCGTACTCTAAAATACACCATACTTTTGTCAAAGCATCATTTCTGTCCTGGTGTATAGGTACTTTGGAAATTTGGTAATGAATTTCTGGAATATCTTGTTTAATTTGTTTGTCCGATTATAAGGTCCGCTTCATCATTATTGGCGAAATGCCAAAATCGTAGCATCAGCTCGAAACGATTTCGAGACATTACATTTTTTGGTAGTGGAAATGAAAATAGTTGACTCTTTGACCAGTAGGTACTAAGGTCGGTATGCCCATCCATCCAAGCAGACCCATAAATTGCTTCATTTAGTTTACATCAGTTGATGTCCAACCATTCAAGCGCGAAGGGGGAACATCAGTCATATGTTCAAGGTGTTGAGTTGCATACAAATTAGTTTGATTCACCATGATATGGAGAATCTCGTAACTTAGAAACAGTGTGAAATATTCTATAGGTTCAGCAAGAGCCAATAACCCATAAATTGTTGGATCCTTGCCAGTAAATGGAAAATTTGATTGTCTTTCAACAGATCAGTCCACAAAATGTTTTCAAAGTCACCTTGGAGGGCTTTGGTTGGCTCCCGTGCCTTCACTTTCTGATAGGCAACATCCTCATCCCCATCATCAGAGCATCGTCATCATCGCCATCCCTGGAAGGATCATAATGAGGATCCTGCAGAGTCATCCGAATCTTCATCGCTCATGTCCACTGTCTCATCGTTATCCATATCTTCTTCCAATGCAGCAAGTAGTTCTCGTTTCGTAAGTGGTATATCCTTAGACATTTTATTGCTAGAGTTTGTATTAAGGGCAATATCACAAATTGTCACAGAAAAACTAAGACACTCTTCGGATAAATTATTATGTCTCCAAATCTCAATAATTTTCACACGGGAAACGGGAAAGATAATTAGTGCAGGGTATCGCTAGGGATACACCTGGCGAGGAATGGCATTTTTTCACGCCAGGTCGAGTGCATCGTCAGCGATCTACCTGACAAAGTGACAGACGGAAAAGAAAAGGAGCAAATAAAATCTATCACACGTTCACAAAAGTACATAATGCAACTATTCCGGTACAAATACTGCTTTGGCCTGTCGTCACCGTTTCCTCGAAATGGGCATAGCTGTCACTGTGTTCAAGGTTGCCTTTTAGTTTTTGCCCGCGGTCAACTTCACACCATTTTACGGAATATGCAAATGTAAACTTGCACCATAATAGAAATAATTAAAATACGTATATTTTGGGTTTAGATGGTGTATTTTTATATTTATATCTATATAATTATATACGTCTCGGTAACACTTACAGTTATCGTCCTCAGTAGTAGTAAAATCGTTTAGAATTGTTTAAGGTATTAGAACAAATTTATAAAATATTTATAAATTTCTTTTCATAAATTTGTTGGAACACCTTAAATAATTCTAAAAGATGTTACTACTACTGAGGACAATAACTGTAAGTGTCACCGAAACGTACAGAATTATATAAATATAAATATAAAATTCACCATTTAAACCATAAAGATAAGTATTCTAAAAATTAAGTATGCAGTAAAACATAGGTACCCTTATTGAAATTTATTTTTATTTTCAATAATTTAAATATGCCTCAAATTGAATACGCATTCTACTAAAAATGCAATTATTTTAATCCGCCAATTCCAGCAGCTTTCGTCCTATGATTTTCATGAGTAGGTATGCCTTCTCCTTGTGTGTTTTCTTGTAGTTATTGTGTTACATCAAAAATTTACAGTAAAACTAAATTGAAATATTTCAATTATAATAATTTACACAATTGCTGCTTTACATGTCTGTAAATTTCTTTTGAAATACTCTCATTTCCAAAAACAACATTTTTAAGCGTTATGTATCAAATAACTATTTATTGACATATGTCTGTGATATTTCTTATTTTATTCATAAGCATTTCGTGTTAGCACACAATTCACTTAACACTCATTTTATGTTGATGGAAAATGTTAGGATATACCTGAATAGTTTCCATCCAAGAGACGAATAAATATAAATATAAATCCCGATCATTTTGCTGTCTATACGCAGAGTGCTTAGAATATCACATTTTATTATACTCTTCTATTTATGCATGTAAACAAAACTATAAACGTTAAAGTTTGAAAGAGGCCAAATCCCATCTAAAAAATAAAACTCCAGCTGGACCTTTTGTGACAGTTCTATAAAAGTATTGTAATATGATACATTATACTAAAAGCACATGACGAAAAATTTAGTGAATATTTTGTTTACTAAAAAAAAGTATTCGGTATCAATTCGGATTTTTCGAAAATTAATACTTGTGAAGAACATGATAAATAATTATCAGTCCAAATTCGAATTTTAACAGTTTTCAGGCCATTTATTTAAAGTTCCTTAAAATAATATAAACACAAGTATTAAGTTTCTAAGCATATCCTGAACTGATCTTACTAAACAAATACGGAAAAAACTTAAAAAAGCTATGTAATAGAGAGAGTGTAATTGAAAGCTAAAAAGTCAAAAAACATCTCACTGAAGAAACATGTCTAGTTTCCCTTTCCGGTTCTTCGATAAATTCTTACATTACCCTCTCATAAATATCCATCGAGTCGTTTCGGAGTTTTTGCGGAATTCTTTTAACGCTCTTCCTCTACGCATTGTAAATTATAAATACTTATGCGTCGTTTTTATTTTTTTCTTGTACGCATTCACTATTAAAAATATTTTTTTACTAGTCGAAATTAGAACCTTGTAGATTATCCAATATTCTGAATAAATCAATAGATTAATGAAGTAAAACTTAAAAATAAAATCTAATTAAGAAATTTCTATTCGTTCCATACTCTTTTCGAATCTTTAACTTAATAATTGTTTAATTAAGGAAAAAAGAAAAAATAAAGGCAACGAACGATTTTCGTTTATCTACGATCCAACCAATAAGCTTAAACCAGATTAATTAAATTGGGATAATCTGAATCTAATTTAGCTTACGCACCGATACTTTTATTTTCTTTTAAGTTTGAATCTTACTTTTATCAAGAATATAGAATTTTATTTTTTACGCAGCACCAACTGCTAAATTTTTAATTAATAAAGTCTTGATCACGTGAAGTAATTAACTGATATGATAGCGAAAGAACGAAACAAGTAAAAATTTAAATAGTTTCCCTGTACTGTCATTTACTACAATACTGTTTCCATATCTTTTTATCGATTTAATGAACGGCATTGTAATCTCTTTAAGTGACTTCAGAATCATGACATTTCCAAAAAATTTTGAAATATAAAGTTTATGTGACATTACTAATTGTTATTCATCTAGTATAGATGAATATAACGGATGAATACATAATAGTACCTATATCGGATAATAACATTCGAGCAGCGCCTTTGACTTTTATGAGCACCACTTCAATAACCTAGAAATTTACAAGTGGACACCAGCGAAACTTGCCAAAGATAGAAATCAACCTAAAAGTGTGCATAATGAGTTACAAAAGAATAGTCACATTTTCATAGTAAAACTGTCATTTTTTCATGGATGACCGAGTTCCAGAAATAGTTGGAACAGAGTATTATATATGTTATACACTTATCTATGGAGGATCATTACATAACATTTTTACCAACATTTAAAAAACTTTCGCTCAATCGTTCTATGTGTCACGTTATTGATTGAATACAAATTCACTAATTAAATAAACACAAGATCAATTTATACCAGAAAGCAAATGAACTTCACATTATGTTAATAAAATAATCAAACAATGTAAAACAATATTTTTTTATGAAAAACGTTATTACCTACACACCGTCCCAACTTGTTTTCGATTATAGTAGGTTCAGAAAATTTAGGAGATTATGGAAACGCCTTAGTGCGAAAGAAAAAGTCATCAAATACTTCCCATGTTTACATTGATAAGTAAAAAACGTATAATTAAAAGGCAATCCGATCAAACAATTATGAGACGCTAATTTAAGAAAAAATGACAACATGGCTTACTAGAAATGTGTCAAATGCAGTTATTGTCATTTTGACAAATTTAAATACCACTAATAAATTTCTGGTGTGGAACACCACACGACCTTCCAACCTACAAAATGGAAATTAAAAGAAATGAAATAATTTTAATAACATTTTTTTAGGATAATTGCGCAACCTCTTTTATAAGAGGTTCATTAAAAAATTAGGCAACGTTGTAAACGCAAAGCAATAATGTCAAACAGATGTTTAAAACTTCATGACAGATAGAGGATAATAGACATCTAGATGCTAAGTTAAAAAATTAAAAGAAATGAAATAATTTTAATTATTTTTAGGATAACTATGCAACCTCTTTTTATATATTCACGAAAACAGGCAACATTGTAGAAACAAATACAACAATCAATATCAGAATGACGTTTAAAACTTGATGTCAGAAATTAAGAGACATAAGTCATAAATTATAAAATATCGATAATACACCTTCAGCATTTTCAATAATATTTATTTAATTTTGACATGTACTTTGCTTTACATTAAAAAACTATAAAAAAAGATGTATATAAAATTAAATTTTCTTTAAAAAATATGTCTACACTTTTTCTAATAAAATTAATCGTTATTCAGATAATGAACAAAATTGAACTTAAATTCTACCTTAGGAATCTCTTTGCCGCTAAATTACGGGTCCTATAAAAAAATTGCATAGAATATAATTAATCGATATGTTTAAGGTCCATATCTAGGTATTTTTATACTAGCATACATCCACACAGACATAGATACACACGGCATAACCCCTAGTCAGCGGCTCCCTATTGAGCGATCCACGTTTCAGCGGTCCCGTATAAGCGGTTGCCGTTTCGGCGGTGTCCCGTTTCAGCGGTCCCTGTTTCGCCGGTGCCTCGTTTCAACGGCCCCTGTTACAGCAGACCCCGTTTTAGTAGGAAAGTGGACCTACATTTGTAATTATACCCATTTGTAGTTACGTCATCTAGGTGGGAAAAAAACTCATGGCGTAGATATTATTGCCAATCAATATTAGGTTTGAAAATTTATTATCGCGTTATGTATGTTTATATGTTCAGAAATTAACAAATGATAATTTAGCAGTATATTATAATTTTTACATTCGTCTATACACTTTCAATCTCATAAAATAGAATTAATCTTGTAGTATTTATTTAGGTATCTATTAACATACTTACACAAACCATATTGCGTTGCCAAGTTAACGTACTTGTAACTATATGATTGAATACGTAATCGACGATCCTAAAATAAAATTTGCTGGAACAAAATTTTTTTTCTTGATTGACAGTGACGGATCTTACATGATCAGGTATATAAAAAATGAATAAACATCGACATTAATTTTTACTAAAAAAATTTTGTCACCGCTATTTGGAATAGATATACTAAACAAAGATAAACAAACATGACGTCATTACAAATGAGTATAATTCCGAGAATATAATTCACATGTCACATGATTACTTTCATTGGTTAAAATACAAAAACAAAATCGCAGAATAGGCTATCAAATCGGTGATAATTTTATTACCGCATGTTGACTGTCACATGATTTTAATGAATAAAGCAGTTCACTGTCAAAGTGACAGAAAGTTTCAATAGACGAAATAGTCGAAATCCGAAAATAGTGCCGTTAAGCAGAAAATGTTTCAACCAGTAGATCACCGTCGATGGGGAGATGCTAGCGAGGAAGAGATTTGAAAGTTAATTGAGAAGAAAACACCAAAAAATACCAAAATTAAAAAAGAATCTCAGTGGAACCATTTCATAGAATTTTGCGCTTCCAGGAGAATCAAAACAACACAAAAGACTACGATTCCGGAAATTGCATTAATATTTAGAAATTATGCTTGCAAAATGAGAAGAAAAGACGGTCAAGAATATAAAGAGTGCGTTGTCAAAGCATTATGGAACTCTGCGGCAAAGACTATACAAGAAAAATTCTTCACTAAATATAATATCAAGTTCAGTCCATTTACTGACATGGAGTTTAAAGAAGCAAGGGTAGCTCGCGATTGTAAAAGAAAACAACTGCAGGAAAAAAGAAAGGTTAGTGCTGTTGCTTTTACACCAGAGTAATGTAAAAAACTGCAAAACGTCTGGGACGAGAATACGCCTGAAGGGCTTCAAAAAAAGTTCTTTAACATTGTCGCTAAAGAATTGGCATGGCTTGATAACGAAGCTGTGTTTGCATCTATTCATCACTTCAAGAAAGAAACTGACAATTCTGGAAATTTCACTAACCGAATTGAATACAATCCAGTATTTAACAAAACGAATCAAGGAGGGGACAAAACTTGCTATGATAGCAAATGGTTAATACCTAATAGAGTAGATCCTGATCTGTGTCCAGTTCGATTGTTTCTAAAACTCTGGGAAAACGCTCAGATAATGTAACGACCAATAGGTTTTTCCTGACACCAAACACAAATTGGAGATTAAGAAGTAGTGCAACTTGGTATAAAAACCTTCCCGTAGGTGATAATGCTATCTCCCAATGGACAAAGGAGACCGCTCAAGAAGTGGGAGTTGATACCGCCAACAAAAAAGTGACAAATCATTCTTATAGATCAACAGCTGTAACCCATTTGGCGAACGCAGATATACCAGAGCAACAAATCATGAAGATAACTGGTCACAATTCAAAGTCCTTAAAGTCTTACTTAAACATGCAATCCACACGACATTCTGAAATAGTCAAAAGATGAGAGGGATTGAAACATCTAATAGTGTTTCAGTTTCCCATACCGGATGCGATAATCCACATATATCAAAATATGTATTGTAAGAAATAAATAATTGTATTGATTATCTTGCAACTGTAATATTTATTGTCCAAGTGACAGATCGTTTAAAACTGTAAACTTTAAAAAATGTATTTTATATTAACATTCATAATATTCTCTTACCAAATATAACACGTGTTATGATTAATAATCGATTATACCACTCGTTAAAAGCTGTATAACTCGAGCTATTACCGATGATAATCATAACACTAGTTATATTATCCTCGAGTATAGTTGCGTTAGCATAACGTCGACCAAAAAATGAATTAACTTATCAAGTACTTTGGTTATTCACAAAAAAAAAGAATAAAAAATACAGTTGTCACAAAATGTAATTAGTTATTGGTTATATTCGATATGAATAAATTAATTTTAATTAATAGTTCACATTTTAATATTTTCAAATTGCTAATAATGAATTGATTGAGATCAACTTTTAATGGGATAAGGCCGCGTCCTTAGAAAATGAAAAATTTTAATCGTTTTTGAAGATAAACCAAGCAAACCGAAAAAAATTATTTTTGAAAAAGTTATTTCATTTATTATGAAAGTTACAAACATTGTTTGATTTGAAAGTTGCTGCTATTTTGGCAAATTTAAATACCATTTGAGATAAAAGAAGTATTTATAATAAAAGTAATTACAAAGTAAGGCATTATGTGAATGAGAGTTGAACAATTAAACGGCTATTAGCGTAGTGGATTATTACTTTGGAATGCTATTCTTGACCTATGTAATTGTGTAAAAGTGGATGTTTGAACATTCATTAGATAATTACCCTAATTGCAGATAGTGATGTTTAAACAGATTCAATTTCTTAGAATATTATATTGTTATTTCTTTGTATTTCACAGTGCATTAGGTACAGTTAGTTCAGTGTGTTGCAGGTGAGAAATGGATTTCTTTAAAACTGAAAGAAATGCTGAGGCTTATAGTTACCGCGGTTTTTGTTATCGCGTGGACCAAGTTTTCTTGCAACAAGGAGGGTTGCAACGGAAAACTTGAGACTCTTCCAAACAACACTATACCACAAGAGAGAGGAGAACATAACCACCTAGCAGGTCCTAAAAGTGCTGATCTGAAAAATATTTTGAGTGCAATGAAAGGCTCTGCAAGAACCGGTTACAACAGTGTACCAAGAAGTAGTTTTGACTAAACCCGCATCAGCCGCTGTATTTCCAACTTTGCATTCTGCTGATACAGTATTATATCGTGCACAATATACAAATTACTGCCAAAAAGTATGAACGAAGTCAGATTTCCGGAAAATTTGCGACGAACAGTTTCTGGTGAAAATTTCCTTGCGCACGAAAGTGAAGATATGTCGATACTTATATTTGCAACAATCGAAAATATAAGAAAGCTAATGATACACCCTGGTATATGGATGGTACATTTAGTGTTGCCCCGCCGTTTTATCAACAAATATTTACTATACACAAGAATTCGAGGAAGTTACTTCCACTTTTGTCAAGCCGTATTCCGCTATATTCAACTAAATGGACTGTCTCAAGCCTACCACAACAACGAGCTTATTCATACGCACTGTCGCATACCACTCGCATTGGATTTGTTCCCAGAAATTATATTGATACTATTGTTACCTTTGTATAACTATTTTCGTACGCAATGGTTACACGCCATTCATCCATAGTTATGGAATATGTATGTCATTAGTAGACGAACCTACAACGATGTGGAGGGTTGGCATAACCGTTTTACAAAATTATTGGGAAAATATCTCCCCAATATATACGAGTTCATTAACAAACTGATTTTAGAGCAAGCTGCAACAACAACAATATTACAGCAAGTCCGGGGTTGCCAAAATGGGACTAGTCGTAATAGGGTGTATGTGCAAATTAACCAACGCATTTAACGATTGCAAGGACAGCATGACAATGGAAAAATAACGTTCAAGAATATATTCGTGGTAAAAGTTACAATCCAAACAACCCCGTTGCTTTTTAATTATTTGTGTGTGTGTGTGTTTCTTTAATATACCGTTTATTTTAAAGTTATCTCTAGTAACTTAACTCTGATGTCCACATTTTTTTGCGGCGCCCCGCATGGTTATTGGTACGATTTTTGTTTGTTTATTATGATGTCTGTATTTATGTGTTGCAATAAATTATTTTATAAGGTCAAAATAGTAATATCATTTACCGATGTATCTATTTCACTACCAACTTAAAACAAAAAATCATTTAGTAACTATTCAAAACAAAAATTAATTCATTCGTTACTTCCCTTGTACCGGGTGGACCAATAAGCCGATCCTCCGGCTATATCTCAGGAACTGTTTATCGTACAGATTTGGGAAAAAAAATTCCTTAGTAAAAACGGCCAAGGGAAATCGCTGGAAATAACTTTCAAGTTTCTAGCTTTACCTCTAGAGGGCATAATCTATAGAAAAATTTAGAAACAATTTTTTTATAAAATATGTCCAATCATAGTAGGTATTAAATAAGTAAATTAGAATTATGCATAATTTCTGCACAAATTTTGTTAAATACTTTTTTCTTTATTTTATCAACTAAAAGGTGGGGGAGAGTGGGAATGTTTATATGGAATTATATAACTTTGGTTTGGATCAACCTATTTTATCGAAATTATTCTCATTCGAAAGGGCGTATATGAACCAATTACATCTACTACAAAACCATTGCATTTAGTTTTAATTGTCGTAGATAGAGGGCACTTTCGATTAAAACAAATTTAAATTTGTCTGTTACAATTTTGAAACGGAAACACCTAAGTATTGTAAATTACAACGGAGACTGATTAAATTTGTAACAAAATGGGGCAAACCGCATGTCGATATATTATGTCTAGCTCGAGATATAAGTAAAAACGCGTAAACATACGTAACTAGTATTGGCTCACTCTGTATTATAACTTAAAATAACAAAATACATGAAAAGAAGATCACACACATTAAAACTTAACGTCCAATTAAATGTTCAAAATGTTTTCCAACATTGTCCACACAAAGACCTAATCCATCGCGGGTAGACATAACAGCTGCTTCAATTACAACTATGGATATACTATTTATTGCATTTCTAATGCGATGTTTCATGTCTTGTCGCGCGGTTAGTCGAGTTTGAAAGACTAACTCCTTCAATCTTCCTCATAGATAAAGTCTCGACATGTTAAGCCTGGAGATCTAGCTGGCCATGGAAATATACTTCCTCTTCCAATCCATTTATGTGGATATCTTAAATTCAAATACTCTCTAACTCGCCTGGAAAAGTGCGCAGAACACCAATCATGCTGAAATATCAGATCTCTTCTTGTTTGAAAGGAAATGTCTTCTAATAAAATAGGCAATTCATTTTCCAAAAAATTTAAATATGTATCGCCATTTAAAGTTTCTTCAAAGAAATATTGTCCTATTATTTTTCCATCAACTATAACACACCAAACATTAAGACTCCACCTGCCTTGAAGCTGCACTTCGTCCATCCAGTGCATACTTTCTTCAGCCCAATAATGCATATTATGCAAATTAACAACACCCGCATTACTAAAGGTGGCTTCGTCTGTCCACAATAATTTGATACAATATGCGGCTGTTCTTCCAGCATACCTAACATCCAATTGCAGTAATCCAGCCTTGCATCGAAACCCCTTTCATGTAAAGCTTGGTGCAGAACTACATGATAAGGATGCAGTCTAAAAAACATAGAAAAACAAATATTTTTAAGGAATGAATGAAATGATTAAAGTTTACGGTTAGTTGAAATTAGGATCGTACAGCGTCATTTAAGCAGAAGTATTATCGCAGTTTTTTCTAGAGCTATTGGGAAACTGACGGGAACTTTATAATTCACTTGCGCCTGAAACGAACAAGTTAGTATGTTATTATAAGTTTTTGTTATGAACGAATAAGTTCAAAGGTAAATATGTAATTAAAAATTATTTACATCAGTTCTACATACATAAAGACAAAATTTACATCGATTGGGGCTTAAACCTTGGTGGCGCAGTTGGTAGCGCGGTACTCTAGCAAAGTACAGGTCGTAGGTTCAAATCCTACTCGAGGTAAACTTTTTATTTATGTATTTAATAAAATTAATAATAATTTTTAAGTTAGTATGTGTTTAGTTTCGACTTCTATAGCGCCTGATTGCGTTCTGATTGACAGGACTTACTTAATTTAGTTCACGCTTTTAGATTGGTTTACTTATTTAGTAATCTAAGTTTGGTTCGTTATCTAAATAAGAATGGTACTTCTAGAATCAACAGTCCACATTTGCTGATTTTATTTTTAAATTGCGTAAAACAGTGTAAATGTTAATTATTATATAACAAACTTAAGTATTTTAATTCATATAAATCAGCAAACTATATACGGACAAGCACCCGTAATTAAAATAGCTATTTCTTAAAATTGTTCGACATATATCATTTTTATTATGGTGTAACTAATGTTGTTTCAAAACATTGTATCCAAATACATTGAATCTAATCTAACAATTAATATTTGACCTTAGGTTGACGCTAATGAATCATATACAGATCAATTAAATGGAGAATTTTCACAAAAAGGAACTTGGGAATACCAAAATAATGATGAAAATGCATTTGAAATCATGCAAATGAAGAGCAAATGTCTTCCAAAGGTGTATAACAGAAAGGGGACAACCTCACAGACGAGCTGCTCCCGTAAATCGCGGCGGTGTAAAAAAGATAAACTGGAAAGACAAAAGGAGGAGCACTTTTTTAAGCCGCCGTGTAATGAGGATAAGTGCAAAAGAAAATGCACTTTGAAGATTTCAGAATAAAGGAGAGAAGAACTGTATCAACAATTTTCGTCGCTAAACGGAAAATTTAAGAGAATAACTGTAAAAAAGAAAACCATGGAGGATGGAGAACAAAGTAAACCGATCAGGAAAGGAAGGCAGTTTGTAAAACATTTTTTCCTTGCACTCTAGGTTATGAGCCAAAAAATAACAAGGCAGTTTTTAATATACTTAATGAAGGTTCAAATGATGTTACAGCAAAGCATGTTAAGCAAGGTAGACATGCACCTGTTAACAAGAAGACCAAAGGTGTTATATGGGAACACGTATTGCTGTATAATCCATGTGTGCCACACTATCGGCGTGAACATGCGCCCCTGAGGAGGTATTTGCCTTCTGAAATCAGCATTACTCAAATGCATAATGATTTTCTAAATGATTATTCAAGTTTTAATTGCTCGTGTTAGTTGAGGAGTGTGGAAGATACGAAATTTACAAGAACCATAACAAAAATCATCAAAGGAAAATAGATAATACGTGTTGTGAATATGAGGTATGGCTAAAACACAAACATAAATATACTGGCACTAGAAAAATATTGTACTGAAAAAGTGAATTCAGAAGAAATAAGCGGAAAAGAGAAAACTATAGTTTACTCAGTGAACATGCAAAAAGTTTTCATGTTACCACAGGTCGATAAATTCAAGGATGCCATTTTGACTAAGACAATGAATCATTTGTTCCGTTGAAGAGTATTTCTAGTAGAAGACATATGCAGTGCGTTTCATAAATTTCTGATTATGAAAAGAGATACCAAAAAGATTGTACTTTGGGTGGATATCTGCGAATCCCAAAATTAAAATTGGGCATCATTATCTTATATTATGTGGTTAGTTAATTTCACAGATATTTAGGCTGACACAATTATTTGGAGGCAGGATATACATTGATGTTAGCAGACAGTTTTCATTGTCAAGCTTGTGAACAATTCAGAAAGATGGGAAAAGTATATGAGTTTGATAATTTGGTAGATGCTGTAGTAAACAGCTATTCAAAAAATGTTACTGTAGTGAAACTTCTGAGACCATCCAATTTTTTCAGTGTCTGGACTTTTCGTCGATAGCAAGAGTCAACAAGGCTCAGTCAAGATTGTATTTGAGTGGTTCAAATTTCGTGTGAAAAAGGATACTTAGACATTAAATACAAACTATCATTTAATTTGAAAGAAAGTTATTAGTTGATTTTCTTAATAGCCCAGTACTTAAACAAAGAAAGAGCAGCCAAGCTTTGGGAAAAACTACTGGAACATCTAAGAAAGATGTAATACTAAAAAAACTTGTACCTATACTACCAAAAAATAGACAGCCTTTGGAATAATTTACCACTTAGCGATGAAGAAGATTTAGTCGATGAAGTGGCTGACAACTAAAAATATTACCAGTTTCATTGCAAGCTGAGGACAATATTAAATCGTGATATTGAATTAGTTACAATGTAATATAAAATCAATAAATAGCTAAATGTGAGTTGAACAAAGTTAATTAACTTGATTAAAGTTCCCTTCGTTCCCTAAGCTAAGAAGTAATTGTGCAGTTACTGCATTTTGGTTTTTTATTTCAAATCAGCTTGAGTTTAAAATAATACCCATAAGGGTTATTCTGTAGTTACTGTTTGTTGCCGTAGTGCCTTTGAAACTGAATTTCTTCTTCTAATGGCAAAAATGAGTATGTTAGAAAAAAATTGTAAGAGCATTTTTCCATCTATTTTATAGTGAAAATCCGCACAAAATGTAAAAACTGCAATTATATCGTTTTTAAATTTTGTGCAGTTACGTCTTTTTTACTTAAGATGGCAGCTTAGGTTTTAGACAGAACGATTTAATGAGTGATTAAGTATTGTTTGCTCTGAACAGAACATTTTCGTGAGTGACGCTACTTGTAAGTTGGTTTCTGTACACGTGCTTGAGTTTGTTGTAAAAACCCCGTTGAGTTGTGTTATATTAGTGAACAATTAAAATTCGGACTGTAAAATAAGGAATATAAAATTCTAAGTGAGTGTTACTAGTAAGTTGTATTACTACCTCTGGTCAGCGTAATGTGGAACATTTGTGGAACGTAGTAGCTAAGACATTCTATGTAAGAACGCTTAAACATTTTTAGAATGTTTGTCTATGTTTCCGGTTGTTAATGGTATACTATGTTTAGTCACAACTTTTAACTTTAAGTTACTACAGTCCGCTCGGCCAAAGTATGCCTGAACGTTGGATGCGCATTCGTCCAACTTCAAGTCTCTTAAGCGGGGCATGTCAGTGGCGTCGCCACCAAAAGCGCGTTCCGTTTATTATCATGTATTACACTAATTAATTATTTATTTCTGTTATTAATTTACATACGTACTTGTTAATTTAAATTTATTACAATTATTGCAACAAAACGACAGTGAACTATTTTGTGTCCTATGTGAATTTTAAAGCTCATAATACCCAAATTTATTAGGCAAATATGTATAAACAACAAATACTTTCACAATACATAGTAAAATAAATAAGTAGTTTTGTGGCGCATATAATGCTAATGGCATTTGCTCATTAAAGAAATCCTAATAATTGACATTCCTTAATATCATTAACAACAGATTAGCAAATATTCAAAAATGTTTTTATTAGTTAGTTCGTTTTCAACTGTGATTTAAAAGCGAGTGTAGAAATATGAGTTCTACATTAGGAAAAAGTGGCCAAGTAGTAAGTGGTCAAACGCGTGAGGTGATATATAATGTGTACAGTTATTTGAAAAACTTACACCCCACATAATCTTGAAAAAGATACCGTTCACTCCTTTGATGTACAGACCAAAACTTTATGAAATAATTAAGCTACACAAAAATGAACATATAACGTACAAGTTTGATTGTATATTAAGTAATGAAGGACATACGGTGCTGCGCCTACCTCCCTATCACCCGGACTTAAACCCGATTGAGTTGATTTGGGCTCAAGTGAAATATAATGTTGCAAAGAGAAATACCACCTTTAACTTCAACCACGTTAGAAGATTGTTGGAAGAAAAATTAGCGGCTGTTACTCAAGAAAACTGGCAAAAGTGCTGTAAGAAGGTAATCGACCAGAAAAAAAATATTTAGAGAACGAAATACTGATTGACGTACAAGTCAAAAAACTGGTGATAAATTTGGAGGACGATTCAGAAACTGAAAGTGGCTGGTCTAGTGATGAATGATTGTGTGACTTATTTGTTAGTAGTATTTAATATTATTATAGTAGGTAATTATCGCCGTTTGAGTAACTTTTCTCCAAAGTGTCTGAAAATATAAAAATTGATTACCTAAGAAATATCATAATTTTTTTAAATCCTGAATAATACTCTTAAAATACAGCCTATTGTGTTTCTACAATTAAAAATCGAACTTACACTTTTTTGATTTTCATAAACGATTAAACTGTTGTGTTCATTTGTAATTCAAATATAAAATTTATTACTTGTCAACATGGTTATTTTTTTATTTTATAAATATTCAAACTATTACTGTTCATATGTAATTCAAATAAATAAAATATTTTAAAATTTCTTGTGGTTTGGTGACGAATAATTGAAAACGCGACACCGACGCCACTGGTAATGCTTTCAGTCGCTATTGCGTTAACGAGTGCGGCCGAATGCACGAACATCCATGCGCGACACGAGGCATACTTTGGCCGCGCGGACTGTATCTAGTCATGAAACAATATTTTATTAATTAAAAATTATTATTAATTTTTTTATTAAATACAAAAGTTTACCTCGAGTAGGATTTGAACCTACGACCTGTACTTTGTAGAGTACCGCGCTAACCAACTGCGCCATCAAGGTTCAAGCCCCAATCGATGTAAATCTTGTCTTTATGTATGTAGAACTGATGTAAATTCTAAACATAATGAGATTACAATCAAATTACTTATATTAATGGAATGTGAGCCTGCAGTGTCGCAAGGATTTACACATACCAAAGCAACTTGACTAATATTAAATTATTATAAGTTTTTGTTATGAACGAATAAGTTCAAAGGTAAATATGTAATTAATAGATATTTATGTATTAAGGGCATAATCAGAAGATTATGGCTCGAGGGAATGTTAAAAGCCCGACGCGAAGCGGAGGGCTTTATATTCCTGAGAGCCATAATCTAATTATGCCCGTGGTACATAATGTTTTATTTTATTTTGCACCATGAAACTGGAACAAAATATTAAAAAGATTCAGTATTTTCGGCAAGTTTTTAAATGCAAATGCAGTGAAATAAAGTCGACAGTAGGCTAATTTGTTGTTACTAAGATACTGTGATATTGCTATTATATATCATGTCATGTGTTTGCTGTCAATCATGCTGCTTAGCATCAATGACATTTCCGTGCTATAAAGACCACATTACGCCCGCATTTGGAGGCGTATAAAGAACATTATGGTGGCAAAATAAAATAATAGATATTTATGTATTAAGGGCATAATCAGAAGATTATGGCTGAGAGCCATAATCTACAATTATGCCCGTGGTACATACAATGTTTTATTTTATTTTCCACCATGAAACTGGAACAAAATTTTAAAAAGATTCAGTATTTTCGGCAAGTTTTTAAATGCAAATGCAGTGAAATAATGTCGACAGTAGGGTAATTTGTAGTTACTAAGATACTGTGATATTGCTAAATTGTTGCTAAGGTACTATTTGTTTATAATAATTTGCATTCTAAAATGGAAGGTGAAAACGCAAAGACTAATTTGTTGTTACTAAGATACTGTGATATTGCTATTAATATTATTATTGTTAAATTAATAAAGGTTGTATAGTAAGGTTGTTGTTTCAATAATTCTTTCAACTTACGTGAAATATCATGTCATGGGTCAGCTGTCAATCATGCTGCTTAGCAACAATGACATTTCCGTGCTATAAAGACCACATTACGCCCGCATTTGGAGGCGTATAAAGAACATTATGGTGGCAAAATAAAATAAAAATTATTATTAATTTTTTATTAAATAGATAAATAAAAAGTTTACCTCGAGTAGGATTTGAACCTACGACTTGTACTTTGCTAGAGTACCGCGCTAACCAACTGCGCCATCAAGGTTCAAGCCCCAATCGATGTAAATTTTGTCTTTGTGTATGTAGAACTGATGTAAATTCTAAATATAATGAGATTACAATCAAATTACTTATATTAATGGAATGTGAGCCTGCAATGTCGCAAGGATTCACACTTACCAAAGCAACTTGACTAATATTAAATTATTATAAGTTTTTGTTATGAACGAATAGGTTCAAAGGTAAATAAATAAATAATTTAATATTTTATTAAAATTAACATTTGGGTTTTAGCACATTTCTTTTGGGTACTAATGAGTTATCTTCTTGCCTTGTTTGTAGTGATAAATAACAATTTGATTTTCTAATTTACAGCATTTTTGTATTTGTGTGTTGTGGATACGTAACGGGATTATTTACGTCTTTTTGCATCGGCTGTATTTCCGAGAAACAGCTGTCTCTTGTGGAATGAAACATTGTTATTTTGATTCTTGATCTTACTTCAGATGTGTTTTATTCTGGAACCAGGTAGTCTGCGAACATTGTGTTGAATAATTAATTATGCACGTCTGGTTTTTTTTTCTTATTTTCATTTTGTGTCTTATGTTTATTTTATTTAATATAGAATTTGTTGCATAGAATTTATGACGTTATTTATAAGTGCAAATCCTAAGCATGATGAGTAATTCTTCAGATAACTTCTGCGGTCGTTTTGCAATTAGACAAATATTTTAAGTCAAGTCAATGGCATATAATGAGTATGAATTAATAACCAATTGGGTCACAGTAAAATAGCATAACTAATCAGTTTCTTAAAACATTAATGTGGCTTTATTACTAACGTTACATTATTATATTATCTTCTTCTGTGTATTGATTTTTTTTTGAATTGGTTGAAATGTGAAAGCTGAGACCAAAATTTATACAGTTATAATAACAATTTATAGGAAATTCTTAGAATAGATAATGCGATTTACTAAGAAAGCCTATAGTTTTTATGACTTTAAGTGAGCTTTTACGTAAGCTATTTTGAAGCCAATTTTATAAGTTTGTGAATTTTAAACTAAGTTTATCAGAGTGAGCTAGTTTGGAACGATGCACTTTGTGCGGGTTAATGTGCTAGTGTACGTTTCGCCAGTAACAAAAAATAGGTCAGATGGTTTTAATAACGTGAAAGAACCTCGTTACATACATAATGTTTGTACTTTGATACACAATTGGAGAGGAAACGTTAATTCAGAAGAAAGAACAGAAAGCATTCTTCTTATAAAATATTCAATAATATTTGTAATTACAAAAATTGTCATTTTTTAAAATCTTAATAGTGTACCGGGTGATTCTTTAACAATGATGAATTTCGCGCGTACGATTCAAGTTTTTTTTATGGTGTTGAATTGGCGGTTAAATATTTTTAGTTCCTTTTTGACGTCAGTGTCGTCGTTCATTTGTTCTTCTTGTTTTTCATTTTCTTTGCTATTCTCTATTATCAACGTTCCTTAAACCAGCTTTCTTCAGAGGTACTCCGTAGTTCAAGAATTTATTAAAGTAAGTGATTAGATAATGTTTACATCAGACTAATTCGCATTTGAAGGTTAAAAACTATCTCTTGAAGATAATAAAATAAGAATTGCATTTGTAAGGCAAAACCTACAGCTCATCCATCACTACGAAATGATCAAATGGCAGAAGACGTCAGGCAACGAATGGAAGGAAGCAAGTTCAAAAAATCAATCTGCCAGTTAAGTGCTCAAGCTGGTAAGTTGTCAGCATAGGATAAATTTATTGATACCTACTAACTTTATTTTTAAATTACAGGGTTTTCTTATTCAACATTGCAATGGATTTTGCATAAAAATCTACATACCGGGTTTCTGCATGCTGTTGGTAATAAGAATAGAAGTAATTGTTGTAACTGATTTACTAACAATTTAAATAACGATATTTTAAATAAAACTTTTATGACCGATGAACCAAGGTTTCATTTATCTGGCTATAATAATAATCAAAATTATGGAACGTGGGCAACTGAAAATCCACATAATTTTGGAGATGAGCTTCAAAGAATTCTATACACACCTGCAACTCTGGAAAAAAAGTGTATGGAAATATGAAGCGTAGACTGGAATTGTGTCGTAAACATACCGGTGGATATTTTGAGCATTTTTTATAGTTTATTTAATAAAATGTTAATAACGTAACTATGTTTAGTGTAAGTGTAAAATTTGTTGTAAAACGGGAGATTTATTTGTAATTTAAAAATAAATTATTAATTTAGACTGGTAACTATTTATACACCACTGGAATTAAATAAATGTATGACTACCAACCTTTAAAATTCTTTGTTTTGCGGGAAATTCAAACTGTCATCAGTATTAAAGAATCACCCGGTATATTTGTTAACAACTTGACCCAGTGTATTTATTAGTTTTACTTTTATTTAGTCAGACTGTTTTAATTAATATTATTTTATGAGTTCAGAGTTGACCTACGCATGCAAAATTTTTAAACTGGAAAATCTGCGTAGACAGGAAATCGTTTTTTATTTAGTCCCTTGGCATGAGTGTTTTCTTCTTCCGAGCCATTTTTGGGTGAGATTACTAGAAATTCTTTTGAGATCGTTAATACAGAATGGATAACACAGATGGAAGTTAGCACATGTACTTATTAACTAGTACTATTTATATGCAGCAATACATAGTTGCTGTTTAATGAAATACCAAATAGTAACTCAACAAAAATCGTATTATTTTACGCTATTTACATGGTATATAGCACATCCATAATAAATAATAATGACAAACGACACACGACCTTCCAATCTACAAAGTGAAAATTAAAAAAAGCGAAATAATTTTAATAATAATTAAAATACTTAGCTTTTATATTTTATATAAATTTACACGTTTCGATATAAAAACACAATTTCAAAACCCAAAAGCTAAGTATTTTAATTATGTATAATAATGGTGAAAGTTTACATTTTCAAATAACTTTCTTAGGATAATTATGCAATGTCCTTTTTAATATGTTAATAACGAAAATACGGCATAATAACATTGTAAAAACAAAAAACAGTAGTATGTCACATGGCCGTTTAAAACTTCAGATAGAGATTAACAGACATCTAGATGCGAACCTAAAAAGAATGTCGATAATATAGTTTAAGCATTTTCAATCTTATTTAATTAACTTTTAGGCATCTTTTGCTTTATACCAAGAAACTTTATAAAGAGAAGTTATGTAAAATTAAATTTTCTTTACAAACATGTCTATATATCCTCTTATAAGGTTAATTGTTATTAAGATATTAAAACAATTTAGATAATACTTAAATTCTACGTAGCAATTTTTTTGTCGCTAAATTAGCTCCAGGAGAAATGAAAACAAGGTTAAGCAAGAAATTTTATGCACGTACGTGTTGTCGAGGGATCGTGGATACTAAAATAGTTCACACACACGCATGCACGCGAATGTGAACGCGAACGCAAACGCAAACGCAAATGCAAACGCAAATGAAAACGTAAACGCAAACGAACGCAAACGTAAGCGCAAACGCAACCGCAAACGGAAACGCAAACGCAAGCGCAAATACAAATGCAAATTCAAACGCAAACGCAAATGCAAACGCAAACACAAGCCCAAGCCCAAACGCAAACACACACACACACACACACACACACACACACACACAAACACACAAACACACACACACACACACACGCCCGCGCACACACATACACACACACACGCACGCACGCACGCACGCACGCATCTTTAAGACATGAGCTACAATTTTATCTATGTATAAAGTAAATGTTAATTTTGTATCAAAATCCACACAAGTTATTAGGTTGCTTGAACCCTTTGAATATTTTTACCTACCTCTTAACGCATAAAGAACAAGGTTATCTGTTATGGAGAATGTCAATATATAACACATAAAACTGTTAAATTTTACCTAATTTTCAATAGTAAACATAAATTTCATCATGCAACAAATTTATTTTGTTTACCTTAATGACTAAATAAACAAGTAAATGCGAACTACCAGCTAGCATAATACCCGTTGTAAGCGTCAAGCCTGTAGAAAAGCATGATGGCGGCTTCCTTCGACCTTCTTCTTGACGTAGATGGACCGCAGTCGTTGGCCCTTACCTCTCTTTAATGGAACAATACCATATATGTCTAAAAATAGCGCTATTTTCCATACTTTGCATTTACTTGCCGGATTTTGAATTCGGCCCATAAAACATTAAGAAAAATAATCATCCTCTTTAGTGCACTTAGACTATAAATGTAAAATATTTGTACATGAGTAATTACCTCGTAATTACCTCCCTAGCTTTATAAATAAATTTTTATCTCTTGGGCATCCAATTAGTTACACATTACTTATTTATTTAGATGAAGACTTTAATGATGTATTTAATATAAAGAATAAAAATTGACGCATCATCCAAATTTTCGAACCAAACGTGTTAGCGTGAGGGTGAGCGTGTGCGTACGCGTGTGCGTGTGCATGTGCGTGTGTGTGAGTGCATGTGCATATGTGTCTAAAAATAGCGCTATCGGTTGAACAAATATACCGTCGAGGATTGTTTTGTTACACGGTAGCTTATTTAATCGTTATCGGTAATACCACGGTACCGGTCGGCACAGCATAGTATTCAAATTGTATTAAAAAATGTTGCAAATTTGATTCAATCTCACTATGGATTTCACTAGGCATACTCTAAACGCAATAAGTTTCGCGAGACATTAACGTTTCCTCACGCGATCAAAACTAATGGTATTGACGGCTTTCTCAATACAATATGTTCTGTCTGTACACACGAACTAACTTAAAATAATACGCGAACAGCTTATAACTTTCACGTTATTCCTCATTTGTTACGGTCGAAAAAATATCTTGCCAACTTATGTACGTACGTGCTCATTGGCTGCACAATTAACACTCTACAATATGGCCTCTTTCACGGTCGGATAGACAATTCATGTGTGTGCTCTTTCTGACTACACAAGCAGCACACACTGTTTCATCCTTCACATCGTACACTTACGACCATACTTGGCTTCAATTGTAAACTATAGGATACTTTAATATTACTTTTACAATTCCAACTACTACTATACTATAAAAACTCAAATAACATACTTGAATGTACTAGGGGTCGTTTTTATACAGGGTCCGCCTTTGGGAACTGATCCTATGAGTATCTGCTAAACCAAACTTATTATAATTTTGAAAATTTGGTGACAGGGTAATGATGTTAGGGCTAACTCATCTAAAATATTTTCACGTTCGTACCACTTCCTGTTATACCGGAAGTCGGTACTTAGTCGCTTATTTTAAATGGAACATCCCGTATATTAATACATTTTTGGATTCTATGTCGAATTTTAAGGTAAGTTTGTTAAATAAACTAGATACGAAATTTCAGTCGTTTTAAAAAAAAACCATTTTTCTAAAAAAATTTATAGAGGCGGTCTTAGTAATAACTCGTTAATTGTTCTGTTCTTGTCAAACAATTTGAATAAAACTTTGAGGTGTTGTAGGCAAAGGTTTATTACAACAGTCTGCAAAAAATGACATTTGTGTTTTTCATAAAAATAAAATTATGAATGTCTAAATTTGACTATCAAAAAATGTAAGTTACTCAAAAAAATCAAATAGAAACCCCTATTTTTTATTATTCAGATCGATTTAACGTCAAAAATTAAGGTAAGTTTGTTTAAATCTTTATTTGCCTAAACGTAACAGTTTCATACTAGTAGTACACCGGCACCTTGCCCCCTCCAACATTATTCACCCCCTACACCCTATTTATACCACCCCACGTGGGGGACCGGATTTTCCACTCTTTATTTTTACACGCTTACGTGTAGGACGTGTTTTTTCACACCTATTTTTGCACATCCACGTGAGATCGTATTTTCAACCCTTTATTCTCGAAGGCCGTTTTCAACCCTGACAGTATTTTCAACCTTTTGTCTGTATTAAGAGCCCTTTTGTTGGGGAGTCCCTAAAGGATAGCCAAATGGATGCGCACGTAGGACCGTATTTTTTTACCTATTTTTAAGGGTTAATAAACGGTAGGATATTTTTTGGTATTAAAAGAAGCTAATCAAGGTAAAGGTAACGTATACGATTTAAACACACTGTTAAATTCTATAACGATAACAAACAGTTAATGATATTGCATAATCAGTTAATTAACCTGTTGTCATACAATGTGAATGTACGGTCTAATGACTATTTAATATGTGTTTTTATATTAAAATTTTAGTAGGATTCCGTATTGATTTTTTACCAAAGGAGATTGCATAATTGTTGTTATTAAATTATTTATTATTTAGATTTTCTTTTAATCCCCCATCTACAGATAGTGGTCCTCTACCCTTTTGAAAATTTACTTTGAATATGTTTTAAAATGAAATTACTTTTTAAAAAATAAAACGTGTAATTAACTAATCGATTAGCCTGCTTACAGCAATAGTAACATCGAGAATTAAGGAATGTCGCTTTTTTTTTTATTTACCTTTTAATATGTATCATTTACATGCAATATATTCTGGTTTTAAATATGAGTCACAATGTATCGCAATCCTTTTTACTTTAATTATGGGTCATAATTAAATCTAGTTGCTCCTCAAGGTAATCACTACCAAATTAATCTCATGTACAACAAGAAACTTAATGTCAATAATATATAACAAAGTATTTTTATACTGCCGCTTCTCGCATAGTTTAATGTCCATGTATGGGTCGTATTTTAGCCTTGAGATCGGATTTGGTCTGGGTTAGACCAGGATTGGTCCCACATCGGAGATTGTCTTCTGAATTGTCTCCTGTGAAAGATAGCTTTACAAAATACAAACACAACCACAAGCACGAACATGAGCACGAGCACAAACTACAAGCACAGGAACAATTAAATCCCAAGAACCAGCACATTATCAAACACAAACGCATGCACAAACACAGCCACAATCGCAGACACAGGCTCAAGAATCAGCACGAGCACAAGCACAAACACAAGCACAGGAACAAGCACAAAACACAAGAATAAACACAAGCACAATCACAAGACAAGCACAAGCACAAGACATACAAACACACAAACACGCATAGTACGAACACAACGCGAAAATTCGCAAACACGAATGAACGAAATTCAAACAGGAAAAAACAAACACGAAAAACGAACGAACAACACAAACACGAAAATCGCAAACACGAAAAAAAAAATCGCAAACACGAAAGAAAGAAAATCGCAAACACGAAATGAAACGAAAACAACGAAAAATCGACAAAAACGAACGAAAATACAAACACGAAAATCGCAAACACGAAAATGAAAACGAAAATTCGCAAACAGAAAATGAAAACGAAAAAATTCGCAAACAGAAAACGAAAAATCGAAACACGAAAACGAAAACGAAATCAACACGAAAATCAAACACGAAAAATCGAAAACGAAAACGAAACACGAAAATTCGCAAACACGAAAAATGAAACGAAAAATTCGCAAACACGAAACGAAAATCGTAAAACGAAAACAAAAGAAAATCAACAGAAAACGAACAAACACAAACAAGACAAAAATACAAGCAAAGCACAAGACAAGACAAGACAAGAACAACAAAGCAAAGCACAAACACAAGACAGAACGAAAGATCAAGACAACACAGCAAAACAAAGACAACACGAACAAGACAAAACGAAGAATCAAACACAAGCACAACAAGTAAAGCACAAGACAAGCACAAGACAGAGACAGAAAGACAGAGACAGAGACAGAGACAGAGACAGAGACGGAAGAACAGACAACGAGCACAGACAGAGACAGCAGACAGAGACGAGAGACGGAGACAGAGACAGAGACAGAGACGACAGAGCAGGCAGAGACAGAGACGAGACGAGACAGAGAACAGAGACAGAGACAGAGACAGAGACAGAGACAGAGAACAGAGACAGAGACAGAGACAGAGACAGAGACAGAGAAGGACAGAGACAGAGACAGAGCAGAGACAGAGACAGAGACAGAGAAGCAGACAGACAGAGAACAGAGACAGAGACAGAGACAGAGACAGAGACAGAGACAGAGACGAACAGAGACAGAGACAGAGACAGAGAACAGAGACAGAGACAGAGAGAGACAAGAGACAGAGACAGAACAGAGACAGAGACAGAGACAGAGACAGAGACAGAGACAGAGACAGAGACAGAAGACAGAGACAGAGACAGAGACAGAGACAGACGAGACAGAGACAGAGACAGAGAACAGAGACAGAGACAGAGACAGAGACAGAGACAGAGACAGACAGAGACAGAGACAGAGACAGAGACAGAGAGACAGAGACAGAGACAGAGACAGAGACAGAGACAGAGACAGAGACAGAGACAGAGACAGAGACAGAGAGCAGAGACAGAGACAGAGACAGAGACACAGAGACAGAGACAGAGAGCAGAGAGCAGAGACAGAGACAGAGACAGAGACAGAACAGAGACAGAGAACAGAGACAGAGACCAGAGACAGAGACAGAAGACAGAGACAGAGAAGAAGACAGAGTATCAGACGAGACAGAGACAGAGACAGAGACAGAGACAGAGACAGAGACAGAGACAGAGACAAGACAGAGACATGAGTACAGATGACAGAGACAGAGACAGATCTTAGAGATTCATGTCAGACAGAGACAGAGACATGTAGATCAGAGACAGAGTACACTGACGATGACGATCTTGAGACATGTGCTGCTGTCCGACTGACGCTGTCTTGACGACATGTATCTGATCTTCTGTGTACTTGATCTTGTTGAATCTATGTCTCTGTCATCTCTGTTTGTCTCTCTTGTCTTTCTCATGTCTTGTCTACTGTCTCTGTCTCCATGTTATCTCTGATATCTGCATCTCTCTGTCTACTGTCTCTGTCTCTGTCTCTGTCTCTGTCTCTGTCTCTGTCTCTGTCTCTGTCCTGTCTGTCTCTGTCTCTGTCTCTGTCTCTGTCTGTCTCTGTCCTCTGTCTCTGTCTCTGTACTCTGTCTCTGTCTCTGTCTCTGTCTACTGTCTCTGTCTCTGTCTCTCTGTCTCTGTCTCTGTCTCTGTCTCTGTCTCTGTCTCTGTCTCTGTCTCTGTCTCTGTCTGTCTTGTCTCTGTCTCTGTCTCTGTCTCTGTCTCTGTCTCTGTCTCTGTCTCTGTCTCTGTCTCTGTCCTGTCTCTGTCTCTGTCTCTGTCTCTGTCCTGTCTCTGTCTCTGTCTTCTGTTTGTCTCTGTCTCTGTCTCTGTCTCTTTCTGTCTCTGTCTCTGTCTCTGTCTCTGTCTCTGTCTCTGTCCTGTCTGTCCTGTCTCTGTCTGTCTCTGTCTCTGTCTCTGCTCTGTCTCTGTCTCTGTCTCTGTCTCTGTCTCTGTCTCTGTCTCTGTCTCTGTCTCTGTCTCTGTCTCTGTCTCTGTCTCTGTCTCTGTCTCTGTCTCTGTCTCTGTCTCTGTCTCTGTCTCTGTCTCTGTCTCTGTCTCTGTCTCTGTCTCTGTCTGTCTCTGTCTCTGTCTCTGTCTCTGTCTCTGTCTCTGTCTCTGTCTCTGTCTCTGTCTCTGTCTCTGTCTCTGTCTCTGTCTCTGTCTCTGTCTCTGTCTCTGTCTCTGTCTCTGTCTCTGTCTCTGTCTCTGTCTCTGTCTCTGTCTCTGTCTCTGTCTCTTCTCTGTCTCTGTCTCTGTCTCTGTCTGTCTCTGTCTCTGTCTCTGTCTCTGTCTCTGTCTCTGTCTCTGTCTCCTGTCTCTGTCTCTGTCTCTGTCTCTTGTCTCTGTCTCTGTTCTGTCTCTGTCTCTGTCTCTGTCTCTGTCTCTGTCTCTGTCTCTGTCTCTGTCTCTGTCTCTGTCTCTGTCTCTGTCTCTCTCGTCTCTGTCTCTGTCTCTGTCTCTGTCTCTGTCTCTGTCTCTGTCTCTGTCTCTGTCTCTGTCTCTGTCTCTGTCTCTCTGTCTCTGTCTCTGTCTCTGTCTCTGTCTCTGTCTCTGTCCTGTCTCTGTCTTCTGTCTCTGTCTCTGTCTCTGTCTCTGTCTCTGTCTCTCTTCTGTCTGTCTCTGTCTCTGTCTCTGTCTCTGTCTCTGTCTCTGTTCTGTCTCTGTCTCTGTCTCTGTCTCTGTCTCTGTCTCTGTCTCTGTTCTCGTCTTCGTCTCTGTCTCTGTCTCTGTCTCTGTCTCTGTCTCGTTCTGTCTCTGTCTCTGTTCTGTCTCTGTCCTGTCTCGTCTCTGTCTCTGTCTCTGTCTCTGTTCTGTCTCTGTCTGTCTTCTGTCTGTCTCGTCTCGTCTCTGTCTCTGTCTCTGTCTCCGTCTTCTGTCTGTCTTCTGTCTCTGTCTCTGTCTCTGTCTCTTGTGGCAGTGTTTACATCTGTGGCGGTGTCTGCTTCTGTGTTTACACATGTACCTGTGCTTGTGCTTGTGCTTGTGCTTGTGCTTATGCTTGTGCTTGTGCTTGTGCTTTTGCTTGTGCTTGTGCTTGTACTTGTGATTGTGCTTGTGTTGGTTCTTGTGTTTGTACTTGTTCCTGTGCTTGTGTTTGTGCTTGTGCTTGTCTTTGTTCCTGTGCTTGTGTTTGTGCTTGTGCTTGTACTTGTGCTTGTACTTGTGCTTGTGCTTGTATTTGTGTTTGTGCTTGTGCTTGGCGAGTGTTTCGTGTTTACGATTTTTTCGTGTTTGCGAATTTTCGTTTTCGTTTTTCGTGTTTGCGATTTTCCGTTTTCGTGTTTGCGAATTTTCGTTTTCATTTTCGTGTTTTGATTTTCGTGTTTGCGAATTTTCGTTTTTCATTTTCGTGTTTATGATTTTCGTGTTTGAGAGTTGTTCGTTTTCGTTTTTTTCGTGTTTACGATTTTCGTTTTCGTGTTTGGAATTTTCGTTTTCATTCATGTTTGCGAATTTTCGTTTTTCATTTTCGTGTTTGCGATTTTCGTGTTTGTGAGTTGTTCGTTTTCGTTTTTCGTGTTTGATTTTTTCCTGTTTGCGAATTTTCGTTTTCATTTTCGTGTTTGAATTTTTCGTTTTCATTTTCGTGTTTGCGAATTTTCGTTTTTATTTTTCGTGTTTGATTTTTCGTGTTTGTGAGTTTTCGTTTTCGTTTTCGTGTTTGATTTTTTCCTGTTTGCTGAATTTTTCGTTTTCGTGTTTCGAATTTTGCGATTGCGTTGTTTCGTCTATGTGTGTTTGTGTTTGTACTTGTGCTTGTGCTTGTGCTTGTATTGTGATTGTGCTTGTGTTTATTCTTGTGTTTTGTGCTTGTTCCTGTGCTTTGTGTTTGTGCTTGTGCTCGTTTGATTCTTGAGCCTGTGTCTGCGATTGTGGCTGTGTTTGTGCATGCGTTTGTGTTTGATAATGTGCTGGTTCTTGGATTGTAATTGTTCCTGTGCTTGTAGTTTGTGCTCGTGCTCATGTTCGTGCTTGTGTTGTGTTTGTATTTTTGTAAAAGCTATCTTTCACAGGAGACAATTCAGAATACAATCTCCGATGTGGACCAATCCCTGGTCTAACAGACCAAATCCGATCTCTCCAAGGCTAAAATACGACCCATACATGGACATTAAACTATGCGAGAACGGCAGTATAAAAATACTTTGTTATAATTATTGATATTAAGTTTCTTGTTGTACATGAGATTAATTTGGTAGTGATTACCTTGAGGAGCAACTAGATTTAATTATGACCCATAATTAAAGCAAAAGGATTGCGATACATTGTGACTCATATTTAAAACCAGAATATATTGCATGTAAATGATACATATTAAAAGGTAAATAAAAAAAGCGACATTCCTTAATTCTCGATGTTACTATTGCTGTAAGCAGGCTAATCGATTAGTTAATTACACGTTTTATTTTTTAAAAAGTAATTTCATTTTAAAACATATTCAAAGTAAATTTTCAAAAGGGTAGAGGACCACTATCTGTAGATGGGGATTAAAAGAAAATCTAAATAATAAATAATTTAATAACAACAATTATGCAATCTCCTTTGGTAAAAATCAATACGGAATCTACTAAAATTTTAATATAAAACACATATTAAATAGTCATTAGACCGTACATTCACATTGTATGACAACAGGTTAATTAACTGATTATGCAATATCATTAACTGTTTGTTATCGTTATAGAATTTAACAGTGTGTTTAAATCGTATACGTTACCTTTACCTTGATTAGCTTTTTAATACCAAAAATATCCTACCGTTTATTAACCCTTAAAATAGGTAAAAATACGGTCCTACGCATCCATTTGGCTATCCTTTAGGACTCCCAACAAAAGGGCTCTAATACAGACAAAAGGTTGAAAATACTGTCAGTTGAAAACGGCCTTCGAGAATAAAGGGTTGAAAATACGATCTCACGTGGATGTGCAAAAATAGTGAAAACACGTCCTAACGTAAGCGTAAAATAAAGAGTGGAAAATCCGTCCCACGTGGTGTATAAATAGGGTGTAGGGGGTGAATAATGTTGAAGGGGGCAAGGTGCCGGTGTACTACTCATACTTATTATCAAAAAAGTCCCAATTTTAAAATTTGTGATAAAAATGAGCTACATACTTAAATCTAGTATTCCTTGTTCGTGGTCACCATGGAAACCAAATAATTGAGAACTGAAATAAAGAAAAATATTTGAATAAGTTACTGCAAAAAATTATAAAAATTGTCATTTTTTTTCAAATTCGATATACAACATAAGTGTAAAAATTTAATACTTTATGAGTAAATCGAAAAAAACTACTTTTTACTGCGTAGGTAGTAACTACATACTTATCAGTGCATTCTTACACGATAAAGTCGCTTATTTAGTATTTCTTGCTCGTGATCAAATGTAAATTAATTTACAATAAATGTTCAAAATGTTGCCCGTTAGACGCAAGACATTGTTGAACCCGTCTTATAACGGCTTCATTTGTAGCCCTTTGAATTTCTTGTGGAGAAAGAGAATTGAAGGCATTTTGCACTCTTGCAATGCAATCTTCTTTAGTCGTTAGTGGTGTAGCATAAACAATATGTTTAATTCGATAAAAATCCATTGGCATAAGTTCAGGTGACCTAGGTGGCCATGGAAAGGGACCATTATTTTCAAACCAACGACATTCAAAAATTTCATAAAGTTTCATGGAAACAGCGTTGGTGTTGTGAGGGAGCACACCGTCTTGTTGGTACCATACATTTTCCCTTTCTAGATTTAATCGGGGTTGAATTCGATTGTTTAATATCTCAAGATAATTTTCTCCGAGAAATTAAATTTGTAATCCTAAATCGCAACAATCAACTATTTTAAACCTCTCAAATTTTCGTTGTAAAAATACACGTCAAAGATTTCGTTATTCCGAATAGCACAAAATACGTTAAAATTATAAATTTCCTGAAAATGGCATTCGCGAATTGGATTGCTATTTTCGTTATTCCAGTAATGCGAGTTTCGGCGATTAAATATGCCATTTTTCGTAAATTTAGATTCGTCCGTCCATATGATATTAGTCAAAAAATTAGGAATTTCTTGTATTTTGAGCAAAATTGTTTCACAAAATTCGATACGTTTATAACTTCATTCTGTTCGTTATCAATACGTCTTATTGTATCTGTTGGTCGGGGACGCTGAGGATAGCGTCGATAAATGTTCTTACTGTTCGTTTTACAACTCTATGACATTGTCCGTGAATTAAAATTAAATTCAAATAATCTGTATTAAAATATTCAAGTCGAGCCATTTCATCAAGAAAAACACAAACTGTCAACAATTTTATTAAATTATTGACTACAAAATAAAAACAAAGTATATAAGCATCTTTATCGTGTAATGATGCGCTGATAAGTATGTATTACCTCCGCAGTAAAAAGTAGTTTTTTTCGATTTACTCATAAAGTATTAAATTTTTACACTTATGTTGTATATCGAATTTGAAAAAAATTACTTAGAAAATATCTATTTGGCAAAAATGACTTTTGAATCACAAAATTATCAATTTTTATAATTTTTGCAGTAACTTAATTAAGTATTTTTCTTTATTTCAATTCTCAATTATTTGATTTCCATGGTGACCACAAATAAGGAATACTAGATTTAAGTATGTAGCTCATTTTTATCACAAATTTTAAAATTGGGACTTTTTTGATAATAAGTATGAAACTGTTACGTTTAGGCAAATAAAGTTTTAAACAAACTTACCTTAATTTTTGACGTTAAATCGATCTGAGTAATAAAAAATAGGGGTTTCCATTTGATTTTTTTGAATAACTTGCATTTTTTGATAGTCAAGTTTAGACAATCATAATTTTATTTTTATGAAAAATACAAATGTCATTTTTTGCAGACTGTTGCAATAAACCTTTGCCTACAACACCTCAAAGTTTTATTCAAATTGTTTGACAGGAGCAGAACAATTAACGAGTTATTACTAAGACCGCATCTGTCAATTTTTTTAGAAAAATGTTTTTTTTGAAACGACTGAAATTTCGGATCTAGTTTATTTAACAAACTTACCTTAAAATTCGACATAGAATCCAAAAATATATTAATATACGGGGTGTTCCATTTAAAATAAGCGACTAAGTACAGACTTGCGGTATAACCGGAAGTGGTACGAACGTGAAAATATTTTAGATGAGTTAGCCCTAACATCATTACCCTGTCACCAAATTTTCAAAATTATAGTAAGTTTGGTTTAGCAGATACTCATAGGATCAGCTCCCAAAGGCGGACCCTGTATTCCCGGACTAGGCAATTTACAATGTTAATGTAATTTTTCATTTTATTGATTTTTTATCACATATGCCATCGTAACGTGTTTGACAATTTACAAAACAATTGCAGCATTATTAGTTCTAATATCTGTCAGTTTGTGTTGTAACGTCTCAAAACAAACTTGAATATCGAGCTGTTATAAAGTTTCTTACAAAACAAGGAAAAGCTCCAAAAGTTATTCGTGAAGAAATGTTGGTTATATACGGGGATAATTGCCCTTCAAGTCGACTATTTGTGAATGGTCAAAATTGTTTAAACATGGCCGAGAATCACTAGATGATGATCGCCATCAAGGGCGGCCTGTTGACATGATCACTTCGGATGTTATTGAAGAAACCATGTGTTTGGTATTGGAAGATGCAAGATTAAAGAAGCGACAATTAGCGTCTTTATTAGGAGTTTCGGAAACCACAGTGTTCAGAATTTTACACGATTACCTTGGCATGACAAAGGTCAGTGCGAGATGGTTTCCACGAATGCTTACGCCTTTTCAAATGCTTACTCGAATGGAGAAATGTGAAGGATTTTTGGCGCTTTGTGGGGACGAACTAGATTTAATTATCAATCAACTTATCACCGGAGATGGAACTTGGGTCTATCATTTTAATCCTGAGTCAAAACGAGTCGATGCAATGGCATATTAGGGGTTCCACTCCCCTGCAGGAAAAATAATGGCAACTGTTCTTTGGGATTGCCAAGGAATTTTAATGATTGATTATCTGAAGAAGGGTGGTAGAATGACAGGAGAGTATTATGCAAGCTTGATGCATCGCCTCAGAGGTGTTATTAAAGTGAAAAAATGCGGAAAACTAACGCGAAGTGACCTGCTGCTTCATGATAATGCATCAGCCCATAAGTCAAGACTTTCAAAAGCTGCCGTTGCTAAATGTGGCTTTGTAGAAATTGATCATCCACCTTATAGTCCAGATTTAGCCCCCAGTGAATATTTTTTGTTTACAGATCTCAAAAGAACACTAAGGGGAAGAAAATTTAGGGTCGATGATAGCGGCTGTTGAAAGCCATTTTACTAGCAAACCAAAAGAATATTTTTATAATGGGTTAAAGATGCTATTGAAACGATGTAATACTTGTATTCAAAAGCAAGGGGCCTATATTGAAAAATAAATTCCTGTTGTTCTAATCTACTCTTATCATGCCTAGTCCGAGAATATAAAAACGACCCCTCGTATACACAGGATACTCGGAAACAAAAAAAGTGCATAATGGTACCTATGTAAATACGTAAGCTACAGCATTCTGTCATCACAGTTCTTTAGCCTGAAACTATGATGCCATAAAAAAGTTGAAAACCGTCAGATTACGTGAAGTGTTTATTTATAAAGCTTTTATTAATAACCATTATTCCGTACACACAAAAATGACAAGTCTGGCAGCAATGTTCTTTATTTCTTATTCACGTTGCATAGTCTAAATTATTACTAAGGATCCAATCAATAATAAGTATTTAGGTATTTCAAACTGCACTAAATATGTGAATAATTCTGAACATATCCCATAAATAATTTGTAGTAACAAATTGTTTCCACTTTCTCGTTACTACCACTGTCATCAGTAAACCTAAACGTAATACAACTAACCAATAATTATACCACAAAAATTTTACAAACGCATTCCATAATTAGTAAATAGGCAGAGTAAAATATTGCACAAACATTTTTTGATGCGTTATCTGACGAATGTAGTCTTTTACCGTACTAACGAAAATTTATCGCTAATAAAAATAGGCACCTAATTTAGAGAGCTTATATAATAGTGATTTTATGTTTAATGTGAATTTAGGAACTCACACTAAACGGTTGTTAAATTTAATCACACGTTGCCCTTTCTAATATAATCAGTAAAAGTCTAAGTAAGCTTGTATATCATTTTTCTATAAGTCCTTTCATATCCTAGAAGATGTCACTAAAAATTTATCCTCCAATACCATTGGATTTTAGATCATATATTATAATAATGATACTAAAGAAATTTACGTGGCGCTGAAAGCAATAAAAATCGTCTCTTTAAAAAGTTGAGATAATGTAAACAATAAATCAGGCATATATTATATTTATTTTTTATTTGAAAAATACAAATAAATGTTAATATAGTTATTACCTAATAAATGCATAAAAAATGGAAATGTGTACTAAAAGTAATTTCCTACTGGCTTAGATATTATCACATGAAATATTAAATGTACAAGATGTTACCATTATGAAATCTGCAAATGTAACTTGGCTGTTTATGGACTTAATGTGGCTTTAGGTTTAGGGTGACCCCTTAAATTATATATTAGAGTAAAAAGCTTTTGATTTAAACTATAACTTGCAGCTTTTACTGTTTTGTGTTTCAAGTACATTTAGATGACGGCAAACAATTTGAAACTGTCGATAAAGGATCAAAAAATAATTACTTGCTTTAATTCTAGTGCACAGCTTAAAGGACATTTTACTTCTACTAATGAGATTTTACATTATAAGTCTGGAAGTTCGCAAATGAAATATAATGTTGGTGTTTAATTTTAATTTAAATTTTATATTACGTTTCAATTTTTTATCAAGCAACTGTTTTGATTACAGAATAGGATTCAAACTATTTGGTTTTCTATCTAGAAAGTACCTGTTAAAATAGTATTCACTACAAGATTTTACAAAGCTTATCAGTGGTTGGTTTATCGAGTGTTTTATACCTTTTTTGCCGGATATTGAAATTTCAAAAACATTAAGTAAAATAATCAACCCTGTTTAGTGCACTTTTACTATAAACGTAAAAATATTTGTTATAGAATTATTAATTATCTTACCTTTATGAAATTTTTATTCATTAGCATAATTAACATTATTATTTATTTGATGTGGGTGTGTGTGGTGTAGTGTGGTGTGATAGGGTGTGGTGTTGTGCTGTGGTGTGGTGTGGGTGTGGTGTGTGGCGTTTGGTGTGCTTGTGTATGAGTGTCAGTGGGTAATTTGTGTATGTGTGTTGTGTGTTTGTGTATGTGTATGTGTGTTTTGTGTGTTGTGTGTTGTGTGTTGTGTTGTGTTGTGTGTTGTGTGTTGTGTTGTGTGTGTGTTGTGTTGTGTGTTTGTGTTGTGTGTTGTGTTTGTGTTGTGTGTGTGTTGTGTTGTGTGTTGTGTGTGTGTGTGTGTGTGTGTGTGTGTTGTGTGTTGTGTGTTGTGTTTTGTGTGTTGTGTTGTGTTGTGTATGTGTTGTGTTGTGTGTGTGTGTGTGTGTGTGTTGTGTGTTTGTTGTGTGTTGTGTGTTGTGTTGTGTTGTGTGTTGTGTATGTGTGTTGTGTGTGTTGTGTTGTGTTGTGTGTTGTGTGTATGTGTGTATGTGTATGTGTGTATGTGTGTATGTGTGTATGTGTGTGTAGTGTATGTGTATGTGTGTGTGTGTGATGTGTGTATGTGTATGTGTGTATGTGTGTATGTGTATGTGTGTGTGTATGTGTGTATGTGTGTATGTGTATGTGTGTATGTGTGTATGTGTGTGTGTGTGATGTGTAGTGTGTGTATGTGTGTATGTGTGTGTGTATGTGTATGTGTGTATGTGTGTAGTATGTGTGTGTGTGTAGTGTAGTGTGTATGTGTGTGTGTGTGTGTATGTGTGTGTGTGTGTGTGTGTGTGTATGTGTATGTGTGTGTGTGTGTATGTGTGTGTATGTGTGTGTGTGTATGTAGTTGTTTGTATGTGTGATGTGTGTATGTTTTTTTATTTTATTTTTTAGATAAACTTGAAAGAACACGTGTACTCTTAAAATTTTATTCAATTGTTTTGTTTCTCGAGCTGTTAGTTTAAATTTAGTACTATTTTTGATCTTTATCAATATTTTTAAAGAAATAAAAAACCAACATTGCTAAAATACGAATTACGTTCTATGCAATTTTTTGATACGACGCGCAATTTAGCGACAAAGGAACTCCTGAGTGAGAATTTAAGTGTTATTTAAAATTTTTCTATTTCTGAATAATGATTAATTTTATAAGAAAATGTGTGGACATATTTTTTCAAGAAAATTTAGTTTTACATAGTTTCGTGATATAAAGCGCAATATGTGTAAAAATTAATTAAATAAGATTGAAAATGCTTAAACTGTATATCGATGTTTTTGTAGAAGTGGGCTGCTTCTGAATATCTTTTAAGTTAACATCTGAATGTCTATTAACCCATATCGGACCTGAAGTTTTAAACGTCTGTTTGACATAATTTATTGTTTTTATTTTTACAATGTTGTCTATTTTCGTAATGAACTTACTATAAAAGAGGTTGCTTAATTAAGAATCCCAAAAATTTTTGTTTCTGATAACAAATTAGATGTTTCATTTTAAACAACAAGAACTATTATTTATAAATAGTGTTAATTATCCAGAATCCACACTAAAAATTAAAAAAACGAGCATCGAAATTCTAAATGCGCCAACTTTATGTCGACATATCGAAGCCTATAAAAAATGGGTAGGGAAGTTATTAAGCGCGAGATTGTTCCATAGCAACAAAATTGCACTAAAAAGATATATTTATTTACCCTATATTGATTTTTTCTTAACGTTATATCAGCCAAACTTGAAGCTTTAGCCTGTAAATGCAATAAATTTCGGTAACTGGTACTTTCCAGGTAGAAAACCAAATATTTTTTTTCTAGTTTTCTAGTTCATTCATTCAAACGGAGTAAAAATAATTCCACTAAAAACGATGGTTTATTCTATTAATGTAAACTTTAAAGACACAAATTCATCTTTGATGAAATTTGATTAACAATGTGACGTATTCAAAATCTGGTAAACTTACAGATTTTGAGGACTTATTGCAAGTACTTATAATTTGAGGTTGATGTTCTAGGTAAAAACAAAACAAAAAAAAACGGATGTTATCCGTACGTCATGTCCTGAATACCATAGCTGTATTTTGAATATATATATATATATATATATATATATATATATATATATATATATATATATATATATATATATATATATATATATGTTTAAAAGGTGTGTACTTTGTAACGCAATGGCTTTTCGGTAGCGTGTTTGGGTAGTATAGCAGCTATATCACTGATTTAAGTGACATTGCTAAAATGTTGATTTAGGATTACCGCTTCATTTATTCATCGGCACACAAAAATTACCTTTTGTATGTCAACCTACGTAACCAACTAAACGCATACAAACTGTTTTGAAAATGCTTGCAATTTTTCGTACTGATCATGGAAGAGCAACATAAAATACTGAACTCTTTCATGAGTTTGTTTTTAAATCAATCAAATTGTCAAGCTGTTTGGATTCGTAAATAAATCCATGGATCCATTTGTTAAATACTTTTAGCAACAAAAATGCAGCTACCTGAGGAAAATTATTCTGAGCAATATCTTTTTTTAATTCTTTAAGTAACAATCTGCTATCTTTCCAAATCAGATTGTAAATGTCTGGATACATTTTAACAGTTCCTAAGTAATACCTATGTCATAATAGTTCGACCAAGAAATATGATTAAGGACATAATAATAAACTTACCACCTTAAGATAAATTAACAAGATGCTTACCTGAAAATGAAAAAAAAAATTAATTAGTACCTGCATAAAAATAGTAATAATTTATCAATAATTATCAGTATAAGTTTATAAACTGAATTCACAATAAAGTAACGGTTAAGATACTACTTTTTTTTCAATTTTGACATAGAAAGTGACACTTTTCATAACTAATTGACAACGAAAGTTTTGCTGTACCAGTTAGGATATCCAACATGTTTCTTAACTGATGATAAAATCTTCGCTACACAGGTTAAACTCTACCAAATTAAGCACTATCATACACAAAATTCAACACGTGTGCGTCTGCGTGTGCGTATGCGTATGCGTGTGCGTGTGAGTGTGCGTGTGCGTGTGCGTGTGCGTGTGCGTGTGCGTGTGCGTGTGCTTGTGCGTGTGCGTGTATGTGGATGTGGGTCTGTGTGTGAGTGGGTGCGCACGTGCGTGCGTGTGTGTGCGTGGATGTATGTTAGTATCCACGATAAATCCATAATGAAAACACCCACGTAATGCAATTTTTTGATACGACTCGTAATTTAGCGGCAAAAACGTTTCTAAGATAGAATTTAACTGTTAGCTCAAATTTTATAAGACAAAGTGTACACATCTTTTTTAAGGAAAATTTAATTTTACATAACTTTTCTTTATAAAGTTTCTTAATGTAACGCAAGGTAAGTTTAAAAATTAATTATACATGAATGAGAATGGTTAAATTGTATTATTGATATCTCGCAGAAGCGGGCGGCTTTGATTTTTTTTTATGTTAACATGTATCTATGTTTATTAATCTCTATCTGACATGAAGTTTTAAACGTCATTCTGACAGATTATTGTTTTTGTTTTTACAATGTTGCCTATTTTCGTAATGAACGTATTATAAAAGGGGTTGGATAACTATCCTAAAAAAACTATTATAGTTGTTATTTCATTTCTTTTAATTTCCATTTGGTATTCGCTATGACATATCTCGGTTTCGGGCAAATGGTCTTCTTCTTCAGAGCGCATTAGAATCAGTATCAGAAACGCACAAAAGTTTCTCAAGTTCCCTATCCGTAAGCACTCTCACACTACACATTTTCAATAATAAATTTCAATTGTTAGGTATTTCTTATTAGAGTATAGCATCAAGTTTGAAATTTATTACGAAACTAACACACAGATGCTCACTAGCTGCATTTATATACGGAATCAGGAATAAACTTGTTTACCCGTACACAAATAATGCCTTCAATATGCGCAATAATGTGGCAATATTATGTAAGTTATTTATATTTATGAAAATAAAACAAAACTAATAAAATACATTCATCTATGACCATAATCTGCTTCTCGTTATTCTAATTTGAACCACATAAATCACCGGGCCCTATAGACCCAAACACAGTGAGTATAACAAATGCGTCTAAAAGAAAACTAATTTAATTTTTTCATCAATCCAGGTACACAGTTATTAGAAATAGAAATAAAAGTCATGCAGTGGCAACGAAATATTTTAATAAATTAACGAATTATGCACGTTAGAAGAACGCGATTGGGTCATATTGGCCCGAACACAATAGGAGGGTTGTTGGTACAGATAACGAAAGATCAATAAATAATTTGCTTGTAATAATTTATAAAAGGGCAAGTTTGAGTCCCTAATTTCCTTATTTTGTCAATAATTTGTCTTATACTTCTAAAGAGGCCATTAAAACGCACGTGTATATATATATATATATATATATATATATATATATATATATATATATATATATATATATATATATATATATATATATATATATATATATATATATATATATATATATATATATATATATTAATAAATTAAATTAGTAGTATTCATATTTCTGTGTAGAGTTAAATGTTAAATAGTTCAAATAAAGAATTGATGGAAAATAATTGTAATTAATTACTTTTTAATTTTAGGTTATCAGTAAAATATTAGTTTAAATTTAGTTTGATTTAGATTTAAAAAAATAAGTAAGTTTGCATAAAAAATGCGACAGAGAGACAGATATATTTAAAACTTGTGAGAGTACATGAGGTAAACCTCAGATAAAAATAAATTGACAAAAATAAATGAAATCGAATTTACAAAAAAGGTTTTGTGCTATACACTTACAAAGTAGACATTAAAAAATTGGGAAATTGGATAAAAGAAATAAACGTTTTAAAAGGAAAAAAGAATAACATAATTTTTAATTGGATGCATAAAATTTATATAGAGATTGGAAATATTTACAAATTGGAGTGAAAAATTACGGAGCTTATATGAACAAATATATAAACAGTGTTATTGGTTGAGAATGAAAGTAATGAGTTTTAGAGTAAGAATTTAGATATAAGTAGTATAAGAAAATTGCAATCTAAATTTAAAATTGAATCAGGCTTTTAGGCAAAATAATAAATAAAACATCAATTTTTGCATATTTGAATATATTATTAGAAGTTAATTTTCTTTATAACGAATAACATAAAAACATCAAATATATCTAAATTATATTAAAAAATTTCAATTTGCTTTTAAAGTAAAATAAAATCAATATATTAGATTTAACAGGAACCTAAAAGTACACTGAGTTTAATCAAGGAATCAAAGGTGATAGCCATAAAACAAGGGTTATTTCCAATTATAATAATCATAAGTCAAATAAATTATTATATTATTTAGTTCAAGATAGAAGAGTAAAAGAATATTATATATATATATATATATATATATATATATATATATATATATATATATAACTTTAAGTTAATTGGATAGCAGGACTGATATGTATAATATGGGAATTCACGGATGTACTAAACCAGGAAAATTAGTAGGGAATTTTTAACAATTGTAAGAGTTAAATTAGAGTGTTAATAATTTGTAACATTGTTTTATCTTTGACAATGATTTCATCTGAATATCTTTTTACGTTAAGTTTGGAAACGTACACGCAGCCCGAACTTAATTCATTAAAAAAATTAGAAAATTGGAGTTAATTTTGGCATTTTATTATTAAAACACAAGTTTAATTAATTGATTATTTGCTTTTGGTGTATTTTATTACGTTATAGATAGACGTAAATTAACATCGTATTTAATCATTTTTCTTGAACACAAAAAATGTTTGGCACATATTTACATGTATTAGTTATTTATTACAGATCGGATTAATGAAACAGATCCAAGATTAACGTTGATTATAATTTGTATGGTCAGATGTCAATTTAATAAAATTGGAAAAGTCAAATATTAAATAAATTTTTATACAGCTCGAATATATTTGAATAGCCATATAAATTAAAAAAAGTAAACTTAGTAAATAATAAAATATTTTATTAAATCAATTTTAACCTAAATTTATTCCAATTAGAAATAAATTAAACATTCGCTAACAAAGTCTTCAATATTAACGATACTTTACAAGATTGATTATTAAAACCATGATTAAGGTGGTTTTGTGCAATTATAAATTGAGAAACGTTATCTCACAATTTAAATTACAAACAATATCGTAACCTAGTATGGAGAAAATTTAAATTCTATGAAATTTTGATTGAGATTATATCAATACTTCATATTGGAAATAAGTATTGAGGTTGCTAAAAATAATAGATTTATTTATTTTTCTGTCTGTTTGACAAATTAAAAAAAATATTTGTTCATTAGATTATAATTATATTTCAATTTGGAACTATTAAACTAGTAGATTAACCCGGCATTTGCCAACGCCATCTTTACATAGTCCTAACTATATCCAACTAGTGCTGTTTCTATTACTTGATGTTAGCTTAGTACATTGATTTAAAGATGATTGCACAGAATCAGAGCAACTGGTAATTTACAGTTTTAAATGACAAAAAATTGAGTGTGCGACAACATGGATTCTGATACGCTGGCAAAAACAGTAATGTTATAGAGGGTGCTCAGGCTGTCATATTAGCGTTACCTGACTCCGACTTGGAAGATTAAACTGAAGTGAAAAACAACGGTGCAAGTGCAAATATCGATATCAATATTGATAATGACTTGGAAATTGAAGACAACGAAAATAAAAATGATTCATCCTCCGAAGAGTATAATATTCATCTAGAAAACCAGAAAAGAAGAACGTAACCTGGAATGAAGCCCAGTTTTCTCCCCCAAACAACACTTTCGTACACGATAACGATCAAAAATTTATATGCCGGTCAGACGCCGTTGACATATTTCTCAAATTATTTTCCAGGTGAAACCTTCGCCAGCATAAACATGTATTCTATTCAAAGGTACGAGAAAAATGTAAACACAAATGAACAAGAATTAATTAAACTTGTAGCATTACATATTATTATAGGTATAATACATTTGCGTAGACTGAGAATGTATTGGACACCCGCTACAAGACTACAATTTTTTGATAACATTGGAATAACGCGCAATAAATTTGAATTGCTTAAATCCAATTTGCACATTGTCGACATTAATCAAGGGCATGATAACAATGATAAACTGTCGAAAGCTCGTCCACCAGTCAACTCATTTCAAAAGAGATAGCAAGAGTTGTAAATAGAATAAAATTTATGTATAGAGGAATCTATAATAATACTAAAATAATGCTGTAAAACAATTGTAACGTGTAAAAATCGATATCGAATCTTTTTATTTCTTCGTTTACTGTTCTAAAAACAAAACTAAATAGGTATTTTTGACTTGAATATTTAGGATTGTTATTTAATTGTTACTTGTTGCTCATTTCTCTACCATAATGATCTAAATTTTATATACTTATTGTCTTTACCATTTACGTTACAAATTATAATTGATTAAACTATTTCTTTTTCGTATTTACCTTTTTATTTTATAAAAGTTCTAAATAAACCTACTGGTGCCATCTACGCAATGTTCGTGGGTTTTGGTTAGTTTTACATCATATATTTACAGATATCTGTTACTTTGCTGAATTACCACTAGATGGTGGCACCATTAAATAATTTTCATATTATTAAAAATTCTTTATTGAAATACATATAGGTAACATTTTTATTATAACCAAATTTGATAAGAAAATTTTGTTGAACATCTTTGCCTAAGGTGTGGTCCTTCTAAAACGGCCATTTTGTGAAACGTGAATACGTTTTATAAAAATGTCTCTTGTTGCTGATTTCTTCGGTTTATAACACCTTTTTATATGAGAACTTTTCATGGAAAATATTTCTTTATTTTGTAAAGTAATATAATTGCTATTGATGCGGATGTAAAAAAAATGTTACTTGCACAAAATTTGATAAGTTTGCTCTCCTTCTTTCAACTTTGTTGTAATTAGAATCTCTCTTTCAGGCTTAAAATACGAAAATTCCATAGTATTTCTTAAAAGAATTATAATTTAACCAGATCGTGTTAAATCATCACGTACAGCTCGTCTTCGATATACAGAGGTAAAACAACGTTGTATGAATAAATTGCTATTATATCCCTTACCTTCTATCTAGTTCTTTTTCTTTATTGGTGTATTAAGATTATACGTTATGTACCTTTTCATCTCGCTTTTGGTTTTGCTACGATGTTCTCTTAACTGGGACTGCTCGTAAAAGACTGGTAATTCTGCTTCAATTACTTTTGTCTCGTTATTGTTGATGTTACATTAACACTAAAGATTACGATGATGGAATTTAAACTGTACTAAGTAAAGCTCCAGTATTCGTTCAACACCGAGTCAAATTGTTCCATTATCACCTGTACTAATCAATATTGCACACTGCCTTCAGTAGGGATCACTGCAGCATCTACACAAAAGTGCATTTAAATTAACCATTTTACAAAGAATTTTAATAAACTGTTTATCGGTGATATATTGATATCCGAATCCATTTAAATTTCATAAAGATTTCACTAATGTAAAACTGTTATAATTGGATCAAACCATTAGTTAATATTTTGTGCACATATTTTAATCAAATTTAGAAGCTGAACTTTTACAAAAACACCCAGTATTGTGTTATCATTCAGCATCCATCTTTGGTATTATTTTAATTACTGTTTACGCTACCGTGTGCAGTAGAAGAAACTCAAAACATTGTGACTGTACCTGTTATAAAGTTCATAATGTTTATCTATTTAGGTCAAACGTTTTATTTTAAATTATGTTTATTAGCTTTTAAGCACAAATTTTTCTTTCATGATGGATAAGAATGTTCTGATTATTAGGATCTAATTTTACACGGTTGTTTACTCGTACTTCTATGCATGCTAATTGACGCTATAATTATCAATGGGCAATTGTGAAATGAAAGCAAAGTTGGATTGTTACGTTTCTGGATTAAAATATTATGGTTATATATATATATATATATATATATATATATATATATATATATATTATTGTGTTGTGTGTGTGTGTGTGTGTGTGTGTGTGTGTGTGTGTGTGTGTGTGTGTGTGTGTGTTTGTGTGTGTGTGTGTGTGTGTGTGTGTGTATAAAAAAATATGTGTATGAAATCTTCGTTTTCAGGTTTACGTGTGAAAGATCTTTAAACGGACCAGAGAGGGGTATTACGTTATTTTGTTGTTATTTAGAAATGTATCAGTTGATGTTAGTAAAAGTAAAATCTCGCGACTTGCGCTCGACATTATTAATAGTTAATGTTAATTACGAAGTTTTACTGTTTCATATCATTCATTGTTGGGAAATTTATTAATAAATTCCACTTGCTGAGGGAACCGTCGTTTATGTGCTTTTCCTGTTGCTTCCCTGGTTCAAGCTTTATAGGGCCTCTCTCTCTCAAGGAACAATAATTTATCTTTTCGTTCTTTAAAGCTGGTGGTACCTGTTCCTTGTTTGTTCTCCCTATCTTTCTGTCTAAAATTTGGTTCTTGCTTTCTAACTAACCTAACCATCAATTTACTCTTTATTAACACTTCAAAACTCCCACGCTATCCGAGTGCTCTGCGGTCTCAGGACCGTTTCACTGAGTTACTAGTCGAGCTAACTAACCTCTTCCAATTTTATGTGACGTGGTAGGTTAGACACGTTGCACAATATATAAAGGCGAAGCCTAACCCTTGGGGTGTAAAAGAATTTATGTTGTGTGGTGCCTCTGATATTATGTACCGTTCCATAACATATCAAAATTCTATCACGCTCCCTACTACTGTTCAAGTAAACTATTCTGCTACAAACGGACTAGTGATGCACCTTTCACTGAGAATCCCTGACCATACGGGACACAAACTGTTTTCTGACAACTATTTTACATTTTTGCGATTACTGATTGGATAAGGGTATTTTCGTGCCAATAGGCTTAAACAATGTCCACTACAGTCTGAATCTCAACTACAAATGGAAGTAGTGGTTCCTTTATCACAGAAGATAACAAAATTATTGCAGTTCGTTGGGAAGGCAACAAAGTTGTTAACATGGCCTCTAATTACGTAAATATGATACGCAATATAATATTTCCATGAGGGAGGCGTGGATAAAAATTACTTCCTCGTTGCACTGTATCATAACTTCATAACATCAAAGAAATGGACCCCGAGAGTGGTTTTCCATTACTTCAATGTGGCAGTATGCAATGTTGGGCTGGAGTATCAAATGAATATGGACCATAGTGGACATAGTGATAAAGAAGGCAAGAATGGACTTGTTACAATTCACTATGGCAATAGCTGGAAGTCTAGCTTTTGCTGCTTTCTGAGTAAGCACACAAAACGTGGTAGACCATTATCCTCTAGTTCCAGAAACTCTCCTACTTTAGTGAAGCCCCAAAAACCACACATGCTTCCTGAAGGAGACATTAGGTACGATAATATTAGTCATTGGCCTACTGATAGAAATGGTCATGAACACTGCTGCAAGCTTGAAACATGTGTAAGACGGACAAGAATCCATTGCTTTAAAGATTTTCATCAAAAGTAAGGCAGTTAATTAGTTTTGTAACGAAATACCAATGAAAAATAAGTATTTAATTTTTAGTTTCGTTAAATATGTAACCTGGTGTTGCAATTTGCCCCGACCTCCTAGTTTAAATACCTACGGTGGAAACCAGTTGAAATTACATAAGGGAGTCTTTATGATACTGATAATAATTCTAGCCAAAAAAATTTCTATTTGATATTTTAAAAATTTAGACCCGAAAGGGTTAAGAAAGTTACACTACAGAAAATAGTGCCTAATGTGGTGGCCAGTGATTATTTAAAATTGTAAAATCTCAGTGTGCTAACACACGTTTAACTATTCTAAGGTTTACTGTTAAATACAGTACGTAGGAAAAAAACTAATGGACAGTAACCCACTTATTAGTTTTTATTTATATATAAATCCATGGAACAGAAAGTTTATCGTTAAATCATAATTAAGCTACTGTACTTAAATGTATGTATCACATGACACCTATAAAACCATTATATAATAATATATTTACTGGGAAAATTATGAAGTCTAGTCGATCTTTTTAATTTAGTTTTATTGACCGCGTTAATTTAATTAACTTTAATGTTAAAGTGCTATTTTAGTAAAGGAACGGGTGTTGACTTAGCTTTGAAGTCATTTCGCTAATTCAAATGCAACTGCTGAAAACTTCTCACTTCGAAATACCACCCAAATACTTAATTAAGAAGATTTTATTTATAAGCATCATTTGAAAGCAACCAATTCGGCTAAAGTTATTTTTATTGATTGATTATGCTTTGCTAAAAGTTTCTATTTAGCTATATTGTTAATGGTAATGTATTAAAATTATATAATATAAAGTATACCTTTATGATAGTAAAGTAAATAAAAATATCTAACAAAACTTTTAAGACATAAGTGAGTAGACCGGAACGCTTATTTCTAACATGTTAAAATAAATATCAATCAAAATAGTTTTAAGTGGAAGTGATTGCATTACTGAAGATATAAGATTTCTTTAATGGAAGTGTCTGGCCTAATTTTGCTAATTATAAATCGTAAGGAAGTAAAAAGTATTTTCACGTTTTAAAAATGTTTCGATATCTGTATACAGGTTTCTATCAAACAAATAACCTAGATTTATTATAAATTTAGAATGTAGTTGTTTCTAAGTTTTTGTTGTAATACTGTACTGAAGTAATGTATAAATTGAAATCGAATTGATTCAATAGATTAATTGGGTTACACTGTCGTGAAACTTTTTTAGCAAAAGAAATAAGTAGCTCAGCAAAATAATGATTTTATATGGAAATAATTTTTTTCACAGATTTTGTTTAAAGTGATGTCATAATAACAATCCAGACCGATTCCCGTGGTTCGCAGCGCTCCAGGTGATTTAAAATGTCATAAAAATCGAATTTATTGTAGTATATAGAAAATATGCATTTTTGGGGAAAAGTTTCAAACAAAAGTTGTTTCTTGTGAAATTTTACATAATAAATCTTGTATGAAAAATTCTTGTAAGAGCGAAAGGGAAATTGGAAGCTATCACAGATGTTTAAGTATAACACAACTTACTAAAAAATTGCATTATTACCTCCCGCTATCGAAGGTAAGGGAGGTATGGAATCGAGCTAACAATCACATTTGAAAATGATCGCAAATGAGCACGTTTCAAGGGTCCTAGAACCAATTTTGACCGCTTTCGAGATCATATTTGTATGTGTGTATACAGGGTGGTCCAGTTTATAACGGCAGGACTTTACAAAAACATAGTTAACGTAAAAATAATGTCAGTTTTTCATATAAACATAAGCATAAGCAATCGGAAGACGTTATTGGATTTGCAATAAAGTCGAAGGCGTAGGAGATTTTTTTCAAAAGGGACGATGGTGCACCCATATCTCCGCCACTAATTTTCGTATTTTATCATCACAAACCCTAAATAGCGAGGGACAATTAGTTCACACTGTGTACCAAATTTAAAATTATTCAAATCTGCCGTTTTAGAAATATTTAAAACATTCTATTTATTTTACAAAAATTCAACACTGTGTATCTCGAAAACGAAACTCTCCCAGCATATATGTTTATATGAAAAACTGACATTATTTTTGCGTTAGCTATCCTTTGTAAAGTCCTGCCGTTATAAACTGGACTACCCTGTATACAGGGTGTCCAAAAATGGCGTGTACAACATTTAACCGGGATTCCTTGGTCAAAAATAAGGCGATTCGGGTAAACATACCTATATCAGAAGTTACTGCGTTTTGCCGCTAGAGAGCGTCAACGTTTTCAAAATAATTTCGTTTTTCGAAATAATTTCTAAACGCTTCAATCGATTTTAACTAAATCTGGGAAACATAGTTGTAACATAAATTGACATAATTTGACGTAAATGGAAACTTTTTTCGAAAACGAAAAAATCTACATGGTGTCCAACAAAAGATATGTTTTCTTACCCCCTGTAGATATGACAATAATTTGTTTTGTATTAATACGTCATTTTGTTTACAAACGTTTTGCACTCCTCTAAAATGTTGGTCAGAAATACAGTTTCGTCGCAAAAAAATACTTTACTCAACCCTACATTTAATTATTGTCTGCTTACTCAGAAGGAAAACGGGAGGAAGTAAATACACAAATTACATGAAAATGTTTTAGTTTCAATAAAAATTTTAATTTTCAATCACAATTATGGATGTTTAACGTAATAAATTATTGTGATAATTGTTCAAAATGTTCTCCGTTTTTTTGAACGAATAATTTAGCTTTTCAGTACGGAAACTGTAAGTAGCTACTTACAATTGTTAGTAGTACTACTTTTAAACTTAATTTTGTCATTCGTGTCATTTCTTATGGCCAGTGCACGTTTTAGAAAGTTCTTTACAAATTTTCAATTTCCATAACGTTGGTTAGAAAAGAAATGGTTTACAAATCAAGGCCGTAGCCAAAATTCTAAATTCCTACAAGTCTGAATCAGTAATTGTAACTTAACACTGATAATGTTTTTATTAAAAGTTGGATATGATTAATTTGACAAGTAAAAAAAGAGTTTATGACTTTAATGTCATTTAACCTTAACTCCGTTTAGCACTTACTATTTTTCTTCTTACGGTTTATATCGGAGTCATCCTGCATTTTTTTTATTCATATGTCCAACAAGTAGATATGTTGTTAGTTTATGCGTTTTGTGAATGTAATGGTCGCGAGAGAGTTAGAGTTTACAAGGAACGGTGTCCTAACCGTATAGTGCCGCATCACCAAACCTTTGAATCCATTGTTAGACGTCTTCGTGAGAATGGTAGTTTAAAGTCACGAACTTTTGTTTGTGGACGTCAGCGTACTACAAGACCAGCAGATGGAGGGCTGGAATTAGCGGTTCCAAAATCAGTTGTTAATGAGGTTTTAAAAGAACAGCTTACAAATCCATACCATGTTCAAAAAATTCAAGACTTATTACCTGTTGATTCAGATATCAGAAACTCCAAATTTCCATAGTAGAATTTTATTTACCGACGAAGTTACGTTTACAAGATCCGATGTAACTAACTTACATAATGAACATGTTTACTCTGATGAAAATCTCAGTGCAACAAAAGTTACTCATACTCATTACCAACATCAATTTGTGGGTAGGAATTATTGACGAATTCCTTATAGGTCCAATTATTATACCAAATAACTTAACTAGATAAATTGACCTTATTACGACAGAATATGTGGTTTATACATGATGGTGCTCCGTCGCCTTTTTCGTTAGAAGTGCATCAGTATTTAAATACGTTTATACGAATCGATCGATAGAAAGAGGTAATGATGGTTCTGTAAAATAGTCAGCAAGATCACCGGATCTAACACACTGTGATTTTTTTTATGGAGTGTCATGAAAACAAAAATGAATCCGCTCCTATTGAAAGCGAGGAAGATTTATATCGCAGAATTGTAAATGTTGCCAAAACCCTTTGGAATCCCGCTACACTACGAAGAGTACAATTTAATTTTCGATGTAGAATTAACGCATGTGTGCAACAAAATGGTGGACATTTTGAACATTTGTTGTAACAGTAGGTAATTGGTCGTTCATTATTTCTATTAGTTGTCTAAATCTTAGCCAATTTTTAATAAAAGCATTATTAGTGTTAAGTTACAGTTACTGATTAAGACTTGTAGGAATTTAGAAATTTTTTTTTTTGGCTACGACCTTTATTTGCAAAACATTTCTTTTCTAGCCAACATTATGTAAATTAAAAATTTGTAAAGAACTTTCTAAAATCATACACTGACCATAAGAAGAAAAGACACGAATGACGAAATTAAGTTTAAAAAGTACTACTAACTGCTAATAATTGTAAGTAGTTACAGTTTCCGTATTCATTCAAAAAAAACCAGAGAACATTTTGAACAATTATCGTAATAATTCATTGCGTTATTTTTAGTTTAGCAAACGGTTTATTAGACAAAAAAATATCCTAAATTCTAAAGTCTGAGTTAGTAGTAGTAACTTAACCCTTTTTGCCCCATTGTACTCGAATGAGTACACTTTACAAAAACGTACTTATAGAGACATCTACATTAGAATAGTTACTGATAGTTGCAAAAATATTTAATTTGGTATCAAAGATGTTACAGATTTCTTTTTTGGCAATGTAGGATTGTTTGATTGTAACGAACTTTTATTTTGAATTTGATGTGTTTCTAGTAACGTGCGTTACGACAGTTGCTCTTCAAAATTAGTTAGACTTATAGTATTGAATGTTATTCTATCCGTTCCAAAAATTTATCAGGTATGTATTTCATTATCTTATAACACCATTTTGAGGGTTAGTGTAATTTATGTTTATAATAGACACCATTATCTGTTGATGTACTCGTTTGAATACAATGGGATTTTAACGTTTTTTTTTTCTATATGCATTATAGCGCTAATGGAAATGGACCCAACGCCAATAAGTTGTAAAAGTTTCTATGGAAAGCGTCACCATAATTTATGCTCCGCATTGGACTCAATGACTGATCTGGAAACATCTAATAATAATATTGATTTGGTGATAATTCCTCCTGATCCCGACGAGGAATCAGATATTGATGAAATTGAGGAAGACAATCTTCAAGCTGATATTTTACCGGTTGATGTTCCTGGAGAAATTGAGGTTTTCATAGACGATGATAATTATGACTCAGATGACGATGTACAACTGGGATTGTTGTTTCAAAATCAAAAAAAAAAAAACAATCCACTCAAAAAAAACAGAAGATTGATGAACACCCTCCCAGATGGACGTCGCAGAAAATTGACATCACTATGAATGGAACCACAGGCTACCTGGACCGTCAAAATAATATGGAAAAGGCTTTTAGTGGTCTAAATCCAATACAAATATTTGAGAAGTTTCTCGATCAAGAAGTGTTGCAATATATAGTTGACGAAACAAATCGTTATGGATTACAGAAGAATGATCACAACTTTGTCGAATCTGTTGACGAAGTTAGAACTTTTGTAGGCATCCTTTTATTTAGCGGATACCACCATCTGCCCAGAGAGCGATTATATTGGTGCCTCGATGAGGATTTAAATACTCATCTTGTGTCCAACTGTATGAGTCGCAATAGGTACTAAAAGATAAAACAATATTTGCATCTTTGTAATAATGAGAAAATCGATAAAGCTGATAAGATGGCCAAATTGAGGCCTTTTATGAAAAAAATAAATGAAAGGTTTCTTCAGTTGGGAATATTTCATGAATAACTTTCTGTTGACGAGGCCATGGTAAAATATTTCGGCCATCATTCCTCCAAGCACGAGGGAAACCAGTCCGTTTTGGATTCAAGGACTGGATGCTTTGTAGCTCTTCTGGCCACTGTTACCAGCTTGACACATACTGTGGTGCAAGACCGGACAACAAAAAAACAAATATACCTCTTGGATCTAAAATTGTTTTGGAGTTGCTACAAACGGTGGAGAACCCAACAGATCATGTCGTTTATTTCGACAATTAATTTACAAGCTACTCGCTAATGAGTCAACTTCGGCAACTCGGCTTTAGAACTACGGGAACAATCAGGGACAATCGAACAAAGCAATGCCCCTTACCCCCAACGGTAGAAATGAAGAAGAAAACACGTGGGTGTTTTTCATTCCAGTTTGATGAAGAAAATTCTCTGTTGTTTGTCAGATGGAGAGATAATAGTGTTGTAACAATGGTCACAAATTACGATAGTTGTGATCCACTCTCGAAGGTGCAAATGTGGTCTAAAGAGAAAAAAGAGAAAATCGAAGTTCCGCAACCCCGACTATTTTCCCATTACAATGCAGGAATGGGAGGTGTTGATATTTTAGACCAAGCTGTAAACAACCTAAACAACCTAAGAGTGACTATTCAAAGAAAAAAATGGTGGTGGCCCTTATGGACTCACATGTTGAACGTGTCCACGGTTAATGCTTGGAGGCTCCACGTGCTTTGCAACCCTGTACAAAAACAAGATTTGTTACAGTTTACTGGGAGTGTTACCAGACATTATCTAAGGAATTTTCAAAAATGGACCGCAAACCTGAGAACGCATAACATACCACAAAGTATAATTAGAAGTGAAGCTGGACACTTTCCAGGGAAATTGGAAAAACAACTTCGTTGCCGGCAGTGCCGTCAAAGAGTTAGATGGGAGTGCATAAAGTGCAAGGTGACTTTGTGTCTTGAAAGGGAGTGCTTCATTCAGTTTCACAGTTAAATTATGTGCTTTTATTTACTAAAACATTATACTTTATAATAAAGAATTTTTTGTCACTTTATAAGTTTTTAACGTTATTATCCCAGCGTACCCATTTGAGTACATCTATTTTTCTCCTAATTTAATAAAAGAAAAAGTCAAAAATTTAGCAAAGTACACATAATAGCATTACTATAATTCCAAAAACAACAATGGTTTTTATGTTTATAAAAAAAAAGTCTGTGGGCACAAATGGGTTAACACTAATAATGAACGATTAATTACCCACTGTTACAACAAATGTTCAAAATGGCAACCATTTTGTTGTACACATGCGTTAAGTCAATGTCGAAAATTAAATTGTACTCTTCGTAGTGCAGCGGGATTCCGAAGGGTGTTGGCAACATTTAAAATTCTGCGATATAAATCTTCTTGGCTTTTAATAGGAGTGGATAAATTTTTGTTTTCATGGCACCCCAAAATCACAGGGTGTTAGATACGGTGATTTTATTGGCCTTTTTACAGGAACATCATTACCTCTCCTATCCAACGATTTGTAAAATCGTATTTAAATACAGACGCACTTCTAACGAAAAAGATTATCTAAATTGAAAATTTGTGAAGAACTTTCTGAAAACGTGCACTGACCATAAGAAGAAAACACACGAAAGACGAAATTAAGTTTAAAAGTAGTACGAACTACTAACAATTGTAAGTAGTTACTTAAAGTTTCCGTACTGAAAAGCTAAATTAATTCGTTCAAAAAAACGGAGAACATTTTGAACAATTGTCATAATAATTTATTGCGTTAAACATCCATAATTGTAATTGAAAATTTAAATTTTTATTGAAACTAAAACATTTTCATGTAATTTGTGTATTTACTTTCTCCCGCTTTCCTTCCGAGTAAGCAGACAATGATTAAATGTAGGGTTGAGTAAATTATTTTTTTGCGACGAAACTGTACTTCTGACCAACATTTTAGAGGAGTAAAGTTTGTAAACAAAATGACCTATTAGTACAAAAAAAAATGAAAGTCATATCTATAGGGCGTAAGAAAATACATCTTTTTTTGGACACCATGTAGATTTGTTTCATTTTATACGTATCCCAAAAAAGTTCTCATTTACGCAAAATTATGTCAATTTATGTTACAACTCTGCGGCCCAAATAAGCGTTTAGAAATTATTTCGAAAAACGAAATTATTTTAAAAGCTTTGGCGCTCTCTAGCGGCAAAACGAAGCAACTTCATATATAAGTATGTTTACCCGGATAGCCTTATTTTCGACCAAGGAATCTTTGGTTAAACGTTGTACGCGCCATTTTCGGACACCCTGAAGAATGTCCAGTCTAAGATGTCAAGTTGCATACTGATCTTATGCGCTATTTTTACGTAATCGAATGCTGATTTCAATTTCCTTCCCATTTTGTTAAGGTATTAACGAATCTGTTTGTAACGGTTTGGGAGATTTTCTCAATTTTCTCATTATTCTGCAGTTCGTACGTGTTGTGAAGAGAAGAACACCTTCTACTAGCATTTTATCAGGCTTGGGGTTGTCAAAATTATTGTTGACGTGTATAAAAAGTAGCCAACAAAACACGACACGGCCATTAATACTTTGACTGCCATGGCATTTTTATAAAAACTCTTCCCGCGCGCCACTGTGTGAAAATCGCAATAATCAGTTAAAATGTAATTTTTTTCCAAAAAAAAAAAAAACGTACGAGTTATCTCGTGGTCGGGCGTCTTCGAGCAGTAGTTGCTTAAGGCACCCAGTTACGAGATAACTCATAAGCCGGGAAGACGATAAACACATGGCGCGCACGATTCTCCCAACCTATTGTGTAGAAACACGCAGTTTAGTTAGTACGCGGCCAGAGTGTGAATGAGTAGGCCGTTATTGTTAACGCTTTATTGTCCTTCACGATATATATGTGTTGCTGTATGTGCTACTTGAGCTGAAAAAACGTTGCGAAAACGTCATTTCACCGACCAAGAAGTTGATGAATTTTCCGAAATGGAAAATTTATGAAGTGGGGCAGTTTCCTAAAAGATAATTTAGATGACGACCCTGACTATGAAACGTCTAGTGAGGAGAGCTCGATAAGTGAAAGTGATCAAAGTTCACACTTAGCCACCCGAAGAACCAAATGTAGATGCCGAGTGTGTTAACATTGAGCACGAACCAAATTTAGACACAAAGTGGGTTAAAATTGAGGAGGATTTTGACTAAATTTCTAGTAAATGATGTTGGACTGAAGTTTTCAGGCGCGATGGAGTATTTAGAAAATTTATCTTTTTCTGACGAATTTTTAAACTATTTGGCACGACAAACAAATTTATATGCAATCCAGGAGATCGCATATAATCCGTTGACGAGATCCTTCACTAGATGGGCTCGAAAAAACCACAAATGAATTGCGATTATTGTTCGGTCTCCTTTTACATATGAGTCCATGTAGTTTCCCATTTATTGAGCATTATTGGTCTCAAAATATCATGTCCAAGATCCCATTTTGGACTCAAGTTAAGAGCAGAAACCAATTCCAGTTACTGTTACGTTTTTTGAATTTTGCTGACAACTCGCAATTGACAAAAGATCGATTATTCAAAATCGTCGATCATTTCAACTGAATAATCCAAGATCACTATGTTTCAGATAAAATCTTATGCAGTAACGAATCTGGATGAATTTTTCGCAAACGAGAAGCTACCCAAAATGAAATGGGGCATACTGCAAGTGTGGTTCTTCATTTGATGGAGAAATATTTAGATAAGGGTTATGTTCTTTATACTGATAATTTTTATAATTCAGTAGGTCAGACAACATGACAGCGAAAAAAGCATATATTACAGCTTACGCTGTAATCAAAAAGTGAAACCAAAGGACATTGTTTCAAAAATGCTGAAGAAAGGTAAGAGCATTTGGAAAAGATGCAAATCAGTAGTTGTTTTCAAATGAAGAGGTTAACGATTTCAAACAAAGTGCGCAATAGGAACGGAAAAGTGTATGAAACCTAAGGTAATAAAGGACTACATTTCTGGAATGTTAGGTATCGACCAGTCCGATCAAATGCTCAGTTACTACAGCGTACTAACAGATACCATTAGATAGCCGAAAAAGATTTCATTGCATATTCTTGAAATAGATATGCACAATGCATACTTGCTTTTTCGTAAATCGACCGGAAGCAAAATAAGATCTTTAAAATCTAGAGAAATGGTTGTACCTACTCTCCTCGGATATGAAAAGCCTGAACTCAGCAACCAACGTACATTAGGGAAATTTTCATTACTTGAAAGCTATAACAACAACAGAGAAAAAACAGCACAGAAGCTTGCCGGATATGTACTTCAAATAAAGTTTGGCGTGAAACCAGCTATGTCTGTACGGTGTACGAAGAAAAGTCAGCTCTATGTGTAGAAACTGCTTCAAGGACTACCCTGTAAACTAAAAATGACAATCCAATTTCTGTTTTCCTATTTTTATGGTTTTTACTGCTTCCTTACTTTTTGTTAAAACTTTTTAGTATTTTTACATTTTATTTCCTCGCTGTACTAAGAAGAATAAAAATATACTTTTTATGAAGCCACTAAGTGTTTTAATAGTCTACTGCGGACGTCCAGCACCACAAATTTCAAGGCAAACGCTACGAGTTTATTCGTGATGCGCGGCGTAAAACAGTGAGTCAGAATCGAGCTAACTCGTGGCTATATAATACCGACGACGAGTTAACTCGTGCTTGGCAATCAACGTATTAAAAACAAACAAGAACAGTCATACACGATTACATTAAATATTTCAAATGTCCGTTTTGGGCCCAGCATAACTTAAATCGTTTTTGCAAAGACGTTTCTGAGCTTTTCGGGAGTAATTTCTCCAAATTTCGATGGCACATGCCTTCCACAGTAGTTGGTACTATTCCATAAATTTTACTTTTTATAAAACCCTATTAATAGAAATCGCAACTTATAAGATCTGGTGGTCTTGACGGCCAATTTATGCAAGCACGCAAAAATTGACGAATTGTGACAGTATAGTGTGGCGGAGCCTTATCCAATTGATTCCACATCTATCTACAGGTACCAAAGGGCGCATTTTCCAACAGTTTGCATAAATTATTATAAAGGAACTGGAGACTAACGTTATCCGTCAAGAATGAGATCATAATATAACAGACCACCTGTATCGGTTATTTACTATCATAATAATGGCAACTATGATGATTCACAAAACCACTTTTATGAAATGTGGCTTCATTGTAAACCATTCTATCATTAAAAAGATTAACGTCCCCATTAATTCTTTGAATCGCCTATTGACAAAAATCAATATGTTTTCAAAATCCCTTTCATCGAGTTCCCGATGCATGACATCTGTGGCATTTTATAAAAACTCTTCCCGCGCGCCACTGTGTGAAAATCGCAATAATCAGTTAAAATGTAATTTTTTTCCAAAAAAAAAAAAAACGTACGAGTTATCTCGTGGTCGGGCGTCTTCGAGCAGTAGTTGCTTAAGGCACCCAGTTACGAGATAACTCATAAGCCGGGAAGACGATAAACACATGGCGCGCACGATTCTCCCAACCTATTGTGTAGAAACACGCAGTTTAGTTAGTACGCGGCCAGAGTGTGAATGAGTAGGCCGTTATTGTTAACGCTTTATTGTCCTTCACGATATATATGTGTTGCTGTATGTGCTACTTGAGCTGAAAAAACGTTGCGAAAACGTCATTTCACCGACCAAGAAGTTGATGAATTTTCCGAAATGGAAAATTTATGAAGTGGGGCAGTTTCCTAAAAGATAATTTAGATGACGACCCTGACTATGAAACGTCTAGTGAGGAGAGCTCGATAAGTGAAAGTGATCAAAGTTCACACTTAGCCACCCGAAGAACCAAATGTAGATGCCGAGTGTGTTAACATTGAGCACGAACCAAATTTAGACACAAAGTGGGTTAAAATTGAGGAGGATTTTGACTAAATTTCTAGTAAATGATGTTGGACTGAAGTTTTCAGGCGCGATGGAGTATTTAGAAAATTTATCTTTTTCTGACGAATTTTTAAACTATTTGGCACGACAAACAAATTTATATGCAATCCAGGAGATCGCATATAATCCGTTGACGAGATCCTTCACTAGATGGGCTCGAAAAAACCACAAATGAATTGCGATTATTGTTCGGTCTCCTTTTACATATGAGTCCATGTAGTTTCCCATTTATTGAGCATTATTGGTCTCAAAATATCATGTCCAAGATCCCATTTTGGACTCAAGTTAAGAGCAGAAACCAATTCCAGTTACTGTTACGTTTTTTGAATTTTGCTGACAACTCGCAATTGACAAAAGATCGATTATTCAAAATCGTCGATCATTTCAACTGAATAATCCAAGATCACTATGTTTCAGATAAAATCTTATGCAGTAACGAATCTGGATGAATTTTTCGCAAACGAGAAGCTACCCAAAATGAAATGGGGCATACTGCAAGTGTGGTTCTTCATTTGATGGAGAAATATTTAGATAAGGGTTATGTTCTTTATACTGATAATTTTATAATTCAGTAGGTCAGACAACATGACAGCGAAAAGCATATATTACAGCTTACGCTGTAATCAAAAGTGAAACCAAAGGACATTGTTTCAAAATGCTGAAGAAAGGTAAGAGCATTTGGAAAAGATGCAAATCAGTAGTTGTTTTCAAATGAAGAGGTTAACGATTTCAAACAAAGTGCGCAATAGGAACGGAAAAGTGTATGAAACCTAAGGTAATAAAGGACTACATTTCTGGAATGTTAGGTATTCGACCAGTCCGATCAAATGCTCAGTTACTACAGCGTACTAACAGATACCATTAGATAGCCGAAAAAGATTTCATTGCATATTCTTGAAATAGATATGCACAATGCATACTTGCTTTTTCGTAAATCGACCGGAAGCAAAATAAGATCTTTAAAATCTAGAGAAATGGTTGTACCTACTCTCCTCGGATATGAAAAGCCTGAACTCAGCAACCAACGTACATTAGGGAAATTTTCATTACTTGAAAGCTATAACAACAACAGAGAAAAAACAGCACAGAAGCTTGCCGGATATGTACTTCAAATAAAGTTTGGCGTGAAACCAGCTATGTCTGTACGGTGTACGAAGAAAAGTCAGCTCTATGTGTAGAAACTGCTTCAAGGACTACCCTGTAAACTAAAAATTACAATCCAATTTCTGTTTTCCTATTTTTATGGTTTTACTGCTTCCTTACTTTTGTTAAAACTTTTAGTATTTTTACATTTTATTTCCTCGCTGTACTAAGAAGAATAAAAATATACTTTTTATGAAGCCACTAAGTGTTTTAATAGTCTACTGCGGACGTCCAGCACCACAAATTTCAAGGCAAACGCTACGAGTTTATTCGTGATGCGCGGCGTAAAACAGTGAGTCAGAATCGAGCTAACTCGTGGCTATATAATACCGACGACGAGTTAACTCGTGCTTGGCAATCAACGTATTAAAAACAAACAAGAACAGTCATACACGATTACATTAAATATTTCAAATGTCCGTTTTGGGCCCAGCATAACTTAAATCGTTTTTGCAAAGACGTTTCTGAGCTTTTCGGGAGTAATTTCTCCAAATTTCGATGGCACATGCCTTCCACAGTAGTTGGTACTATTCCATAAATTTTACTTTTTATAAAACCCTATTAATAGAAATCGCAACTTATAAGATCTGGTGGTCTTGACGGCCAATTTATGCAAGCACGCAAAAATTGACGAATTGTGACAGTATAGTGTGGCGGAGCCTTATCCAATTGATTCCACATCTATCTACAGGTACCAAAGGGCGCATTTTCCAACAGTTTGCATAAATTATTATAAAGGAACTGGAGACTAACGTTATCCGTCAAGAATGAGATCATAATATAACAGACCACCTGTATCGGTTATTTACTATCATAATAATGGCAACTATGATGATTCACAAAACCACTTTTATGAAATGTGGCTTCATTGTAAACCATTCTATCATTAAAAAGATTAACGTCCCCATTAATTCTTTGAATCGCCTATTGACAAAAATCAATATGTTTTCAAAATCCCTTTCATCGAGTTCCCGATGCATGACATCTGTGGTTCCCACACTCATATACACGTACCTATAGATGTAACTAATTTTCGTCCGTGAGTACAAGTTGGTTACGGTTGTGTTTTGACAATTCAGCTGATCCAGTATTAGTGTAAATGTGTCAATATATTAACTTTAATATTCACAATAGTTGTATAAATACAGAGCCTAAATATAATACATTTAACCCATTTGTAAAAGTACTCAATCAACTTATTATGTAGGTATGTACAAAATGTCGAATTGTATTGACAACAATAACATATGCAAAATTTATAATTTACTGGCTGTTAATAAAAAAACTTGTTACACGCGAAAGATTGTTGAGATAATTGGCGCAGACTAGACTCGCCGAATAAGAGACTCGCCGAATAAGATCGTGGGTTAAGATATAAAATATCTGAAATACTGCTTCAAAACTCACTCTTGTCCGAAAATAAATTTTAAAGTCCATAATATACGTTATACAGCGGGAGGGTGGGCGGGTGTATGGGTGGGTGTAACGGAGAAACCTTACAGACAATTAAGTTTTTGATTTTTTTTTTGATAAAAGTTTTTTAGAATAAGAAATGTTTCACTTGTAAAAGTTTTTAATACGAAACTAAATAAGCCTTAAAAATTAATTGAAGCGTCTTTAAGTGTTAAACGTCAATATCTGATTAATATAAATTTAAACTAAATTGGGTAATTTATATTGGATTGAATACCAAACTAAAGATTATGTATATTATACAAAAAGAAAATGGTTAATCAATAAATTTTGCCAGATAAGGTGTAATAATATTTATTACTTTTTTATAATACATTCATTTTCATACTTGTACATGTTTAATTGATTACATGTGTTTTGTTAACTTAATATAAGAGAAAATATGAATAAGTTAAAAATATGCATAATTAAAATGCTTATCTTTTGAGTATGTAATCGTGTAATTTTATTAATTTTTTACAAATTTAAACGTTTCAATAGCAGTTACAGTTACCGTTTACAGGAAATGACAATAGTTTTTAAAATAATGATTAATATTTCTATCTTTATTTGACATTTTAATTAACGAAGCCTTCTACGAGATATGTTTATAGGAACTTTTCTTTTTAGAAACATGTGTTCTATCTCCTGTTAAAGTTCGTCTACAAAAAAACTGACTCACCCTGTATATATATATATATATATATATATATATATATATATATATATATATAAATATTTATCTGACATGAAGTTTTAAACGTCATTCTGACAGATTATTTTTTTGTTTTAACAATGTTGCTTGTTTTCTTTACGTACAAAAAAGAGGTTGCATGGTTACCCGAAAAAAATTATAATTCAAATTATTTCATTCCTTTTAATTTTTTATGTTAGCATCTAGATGTACATTAATAATAATAATAATAATAATAATAATAATAATTGCTGAGAATTGGGCACACTAAAATTACATCTGAACATTACCTGACGGGAAGCGATCCACCCAGATGTAATAGTTGTAACGTCCCTATATCGGTTACTCAGGTGCTGATTGACTGCCCATTATTTAATATCGAACGAAAACATAACGGCCTCGAAAAGAACCTAGAAACCATACTCAGCAATGAGCCGGTGGAAATTAAAAAACTAATAGCATACCTCAGAGATACAAATTTGATAAATAAGATATAAAATCGAATAGTAAGCGCCAATGACCACAGATGTCGACGTGCAAGCAAAAAAAAAAAATATAAAAAAATAATAATAATAATAATAATAATAATAATAATTTATTGGTCTAGTGATATTATATGATATTAGACACATTACACTTAAACATAAGACAAATATACATTATTGATAGGGGTTTACAACACACAATAAAACTGACTAGAATTTGAAGCTCAAATATTCCTCTACGGAGTAAAAGGCATGTTCTATTAAGACTTTCTTAATCATGCTAATAAATGTCGGTTTTGTTAAAGATTTGCAATTTTCCGGCAAATTATTGTATAAAATAGCTCCAATGTGGTACGGATTTGATTTAAAAAATTCTTTCCTGTGAATGCTTAGTGATAGATTACAACCAAACCTTGTTGAATAAGTGTGATTAAAATTCAGGAAACTAAAATCCACCATGTTACCTTTCACAAACTTTAAAACTTCTAATATGTAAATACTAGGGAAGGTCAATATACCCTCAGCAATAAAAGTCTGCCTACATGATTCTTGTAATTTGAGACCGTACATAATTCTAATAGCTTTTTTCTGCAAAACGAATATTCTTTTCGCAACAGATGAATTTCCCCAGCATATCACGGCATATTGTATTTGAGACTCAAAGTTAGAGTGGTAAAAGGTTCTAAGCACATGTTTACTAGAGATTTGATTTAGACGCTTTAATATGTAGCAATGTTTCGCACAAGTCTTACACAAACTGTCTATATGTTGTTTCCAATTTAATTGTAGATCGAATTCTATACCTAGCAACTTTATTGAACTTACTTGTTCTTCAGATTTATTATTTAATTTTATGAGCTGGCTCTCAGTATAATTTTTAATGCAGCGCTGAAACTGCATTGTATATGTTTTATTCTGGTTCAACACTAATTTATTCATTAGAAGATATTGGTTTAGCGATTCTAAATTTTGTTTTAATGAGTTAGTCATGGACTCAACGCTCATTCCAGATGCTACAAGTGTAGTATCGTAAGCAAAAGTTGCACAAAAGGAGGACGTATATTGATCTAAAGCATTGCAGTATATAGTACAAACAATAATGGTCCTAATATGCTCCCTTGAGGAACACCTACTTTTATCACCCGTTTTTGTGATGTGGCACCTGAGTGGTTGACAAATTGTTTCCTCTCACTTAAGTAACTTTTCAATAGTTGGATGATATTACCTCGTAGACCGTAGCGTTCAATTTTATTTAATAGGATCTCGTGATCCACGCAATCGAATGCTTTGCTAAGATCCACAAACAATGCAGTTACATTGTTACCCATGTCAAGTTCTTGATACAAAAAGTTTAATATTTTACAAAGCGCTAATGTTGTTGATTTTCCCTTCTGATATGCATATTGATTAGTAGATATTATTTTATTGTATTCAAGAAAATTTATAATTTGGTCAGCGATAACTTTTTCACAGATTTTTGAAAATATAGACAGAAGTGCAATTGCTCTGTAGTTACTGATTAGTTTGGGATCACCTTTTTAATAGAGACAAATAACCTTAGAAACTTTTAAAATTTGTGGAAAACAATTTCTAGTTAAGCACTCGTTTGTTAAGTGGACAAGAGGTTTAGCAATTAATTGTCCACATTTTTTCATTACGATTGCCGGGATGTCGTCGGGGCCGCACGAGTAAGAATTTTTAAAATTATTTACATATTCAAAATTTCATTTTCGTTTACGGGTCTTAATAAAATGGTTGTACTGGTTTTTGTACACATGGTTTTTCGAGCTTGACAATTCATTTCTTTATTAACGAGGTTAGTACTTCCGCTTGTAAAGAAATCAATGAATTTCTCACAGATTGACCGTTTGTTTATGATTTCGTTTCCATTTACAATTATGCTTGACGTATTTTTTATTTTTTGTTCGCCTACGTTTTCAGTTATTATTTTCCAAATCATTCTTGGCTTGCACGCTGCCCGCAATATCTTTTTATCATTGTAGACTTTTTTTGTTTCCCTTATATCTTTTTTATATCTAGTTTTGTATTGTTTGTAACACTTAATATCCACCCTATCCAACTGGGTTAATGTATACAATTGCTTTAATTGTACAGAGAATTCTTTTATCTCCTTAGTAATCCAACTCTTATTTGAATTATTACCTTTCCTAGGTTTCAAAACCTCTTCAAAACATGGATTAAAATAGTATTTAAAAATATTGTGAAAAATAGCAATTGTATACATCAAACCACGTTTCTTCGTTTAAATAGTTTTTGAACAAGGCAATGTTTTTCTCAGAAAATGATCTGCTTTTGTTGCAAAACTCCTCCTTAGCAATTTGATCTGAACGAAATTCAATCTGTTGAAAAGAATGATCCGAAATACCATTATCACCAATCAATTTATCTAATATTAGGTATTTAAAGTTTGTAAATACATAGTCAATGGCAGTATTACTGTTTTTAGTAATTCTGGTGGCTTGCTCAAAAACCGTTTCTAGACAAAAAAAATTTGTTAAGTCAATTAGTGCTATTTTATCATTTTTATCTATTAAGTAATCAATATTTAAATCTCCACAGAGTAATATGTGACATAAAGGATATTTCTTAGCTATGTAGTTTAGCGTTAACTCTAACTTAGTTAAAAATATGGCTAAATCACCACTAGGACTGCGATATACACATATAATACATAAGTTAAAGTCTTTGTTACATAATTTGGCTGCTACACACTCAAATTCTCTCTCGATACAAAATTTATAAATTCCCGGTATTTCAACTAAATTAATCTTTGATTTCGATAGTATTTGTACACCTCCATCTGAGGATTTCGCACTATTGTAATAACACGTTAACTTGTAATTCGAAAAATTAACTAAGTAAATACTATTCTGATTACACCAACTTTCAGTTATGCACATTATATCAATATCCATTAACCTCTGTCAGATATAAAGTTTTAAACGTCTGTTTCACATAGATTATCGTTGCTGTTTTTACAATGTTGCATATTTTCGTAATTAACTTATAAAGGAGGCTGCATAATTATCCTTAATAAATTGCTGATTATTGCATTTTTATCGTATTATTATGCTAATTAAGGAATTTGAAATATATTAGTTTTGTCTAACAAATACGGAAATACGAAAATAATCTGGACTTGTTATTGAGTATACAATTATTTTAATAAGATACTAAATAATATAATACTAATGAAAAATATGCACAATTTCCCAAAAACACATCATACTCTTTATTTTTATTGCCCGTATTAGAACTTGTTGTCCATTAATAGCTCATTGTGTCTGAGAATGGAAAATGTTTTTTCATTTAAATTATAATGGAATTGCATTATAAAGTATTATAAATATGAGGGGAATTGCTTAAGAAATAATTTGTTTTATTGATTTAATTGCTGTTAAGTTCCGATTTTAATAAACAAACAATCGAAACAATCCTGAGAGGGCAATGGTCCCAGAAAGATAAATTTACACAGTCCTTCGGTTAACTATTGAATATAATCATACTACAAACATTTCACTTTAAAACGAGCCCAAAATCCTATACTTGTGAAAACGTACTTTTTACGTATTTAGCGCCAAATGGTCTTAATACATAATGTGTTCCCCTTAATTCCAACCGTTAGAATCGTAAAATACTCTTTATTGCTATCAGTTGTAAATTTTATACATAAGAGCCGTATAAAATGTAGTTTCATTAACAATTTATTTTGTTTGTGGAAAATTACTCGTTTGAGTGCTAGTTACTGTATTGAAATGTTTATACATTTGTATTATCTTACAAGAATCACACTGGCATCTAATTAATAATATTTTTCTTTGGTCAAAGATCGTGTATTTAGACGCAGAATTTACAAGTTTTGCAACAGCAGTAACAGCTATCGTCGTCAGTAAAAGGGAACGTGTTAACAAACGTTAATGTAAACATATTTTTTAGTGCTTGTAAAATCTGCATTAAAACCACGACTTTTTACCCAAAAAATAATTCTTTTTAATAATCAAGGACAGTTTGAATATTTTTATTTTCATATACTGACGTCGGGTGTCATTCATTATGAGTGTTCTCAGTAATAGTGAAACATTTGTCCTCATCTCTTTTCATATACTTATGATTATGAGTCTGTCACCGCCCTTTCCTATAATTAGGTAATTCTTGACGAAACACCAGTAGTCCTTAATCTCTTATTGGCTCAACACATAGATTGCTTTTTCCACAAAGTTCGCTGATTTTCATATTAATCTGTATTAGCAAATTTGAGCCAGGCAGACAGCTGACGTCATCAGGACTTCACAACCTTATTTCTGCACACATACTGTTTTAAATGATAATACATAATGGTGGCAGACAGACAGAGTTAACATTTGCAGGAAGATTTGCTACTGCGCGACTAAACACACGCTCCTGTGTATGTAAAATGGTAAACCGTCATTCGACTGAGTCTGAACTAACGTTATCAGGAAGACTTGCTTCTGTTCAACTACATCCATCACATTTTTCGAATGTAGTAAACAGGTATTTATTTACAGGGTTAGTTCTAAGGCTAATAGGAAATTTACATGTATAGGACAGAGAGAGCGTAATAGGAAATTGAATGGGAGTGAAACAGAGAGAGGCAGTATTGGTGTTATTAATTACCGCTCATTTTTTCAAGATCGCGTAATGACCAAAGAAACTTATATCATAAAACTCTGATTCTGTAGGAACCAATCTTTGAGAAACAACTACCCTGTGTTTAAGAAATAGCTACCATTTTCAGGACACCGCTACCCGTTTTTAGGAAGCAGGTGTCCGCTTTTAGGAAATAGGTTTCCTTTACTATTTTTCTTCTTCTTCTTGTAGTTAGAACCCTGTTACCTCATCGATCTTATTTGAAGTTGAGATCCAGCTGCCTCTCCACCTCTTGCGTGGCTGTCCAGGTGGCCGCCTGCTGTATTGTTTCTATTTCATCGTTTTCGCTAGTCTGTCGTCGCCCATTCGTTCCGCGTAATCTCTCCAGTGCCTACGACGGTTTCGAACCCATTTCACATCCCCACCCCGCTTCCTTACGTATTGTTGAGTTTCTTACTATGTCTCTTAAAAGTGAATAACCCATTTAACCCTTATCTTAATACCCAACCTTACCAACGCTGTTTAGCACACGGGTATCCATTCACTGTAATATTCAAATTTTTAATATTTCAATGAAAGAAAGTGTATTTAAAATTTTTTTCTGTTAAATATATTGTTATTTAGTATGTAAATAAATTTAAGAAGGTAAAATGTTAATGACAATGCAAATTAGAATGAGTCACCTCAGGCAGCAGACGCAATTTATACTGTTAGGACCAGCGCAGCTGCTCCCTAAACCGAAAGGAATGTCAAGGTTACTTTTTCGTTTCTACAGTGCATAGAAGCAAATATATTTCAGTAATGTTTGAGTTTCTGGGCGATTCAGACGTGTTTGTGATATTCTAAGTGAAGTGAAAAAAATGTATAGAGCTGAATTTGCTATGTAAATAAACTTTACATATGTGCAACATTTGTAAATGTTTTAAAAATCAGTTTATGTAATTTTGACATAATTTACGATAATTTAATTTTTAATAAATATAAGAATACAATAATTTATTCTTCAGAATGAGTGAAGCAGAGAAAGAGGCTTACTTAAAAGCAATGTTCTATAATGATGATTATGATTCATACGGACTGTCTGATAGTGAGGACGAAGACTGGGGTCCCGCAGTCCATTTCCAAACTTCCAGTTTTATGATTGAAATAATAACTCTTTTATTTAAATATTGAATTTATATTGTAATAATTACTTCCTCTAGGATCAGTAACCGACAATTTTATTGCGAAGGATAAAACTGTGTGGAAGGAAACGCACCACATCAACATCAGGTTAGAGTTCACAATGTTCGACGTCAGCGAACTGGGTCTCATCCCAGCACAGAAACGCTATCAATAAGCGAAACGTTTAAAAAAGTCTTCACCGAATTCATGGTAGATATTATCGACCGACAAATAAATAAGAAAGCTTTGTCTACCTATGAAAATTACAATGCAGATCGTCCAAATTCCCAGCGACAATGAAAGCCCGTTACGATACCGGAAGTTTATTCATTTTTTGCTGTTTTGATTTGTGCTGGCGCTAATAATTCAAATACGGATCATACTTTTGGCATGTGGCATTCCAACTCAACAACATTATTCGTTTTTTTAAGATTTGATGACAGTAATACTCGTAGTCAACGTAAGAAAGAAGATAAGGCAGCTCCAATTCGTGATTTGTGGACACTGCTTAATGCAAATTTATCCCAGATGACAAACCTACCCAAAATTTAACTATTGATGAACAACTATATATACCTTCAAATCCGGCTAAGTATGGTATCAAAATCTGGTGGATTTGTGATGCAGAAGACACGTATTTTTTGTAAATGAATGATACCAGCGAAAAAAAAAAAAAGGGAGAGAGAGAGTGGTAAAAGTATTAGCATCTCCATACCGCGGAAGTGGAAGAAATATTTGCATGGATAATTTTTTACAACTCTTGCTATCGTGTAATCTTACCATTGTTGGTACAATAAAAAGAAAAAAAACCAGACATCACCAGTATCATGGCAGCAAATAAATCACGAGCGCAATACTCGATAGTTTTTGATTTTCATGAAAAAGTGACGATGTGTTCTTAAGCACCTAAAGAAAAATAAAGCGATAATTGTAATGTGGGCAATGCATTCACATATGGCTGTGAGTGATTATGCAAAAAAGAAACCTGATATTATCAATTATTACAATAAATATAAAACTGGTCTTGACATTATGGATCAAATTCTCAGAAGATACACAAGTCAACAGCGATGTTCAACATGGCCAATGGCAATGTTCTTCAACATGTTGGACGCCACTTCTCTCGTGGTATATATAATTTATTATGAAAATAATAAGATGATTGAGAAAAAAACAACGGAAAGACGTAATTTTACGCGCAAACTGAGTAAGGACCTTTCCCAACCAATAATTGAAGTACACATGACGAATCCTCAGGAGATGTGCAATTATACAACCAAAAATGCCATTGAAAGTATCATAGGTCGTCAAGTAGCAGATGCCACAGAAGATCCAAGTCCATTGGTTGTTATTATTAGTCATAAACTAAAAATAAAAAGTCGACGAAAAACGTGTAAGATCTGCACTGAATGTCAACTGCCGATTTGTGATGAACATTCAACAAATATTATAGAATGTATGGAATGTAATAAATATTTTTTGTAAACAAATAATTGTTACCTTTCTCTATTTTTACAATAAAGTTTACTTGCATGCGTTAACAAACCTAATTTTAAATGTATTTGGTACAAATACTGCTGTGGTAAAAAATTCACGATTTGCTTGCTTTTGAGATAAATAACGACACGGGAGCTCAAATTGAAATTTTTTTTTCAGTGTTTTTTCATGTAAATACAACCCGGGTACCCAGGTACAAATAACTTGCTTTCTACGATTATTCAGAGTTCATAATAACTTGGCCAAGGACTGAAATATGTCGACTGTAGCGCCGGCTGTAACATTTATTATCCAATTTTAGAAAAACTGTTGTCACTAATGCTAAAAAGGTGTTTGAACAACGAAAATGTAATGAACTAGCTACACCACTTTGGACAGTCGTAAATTTTGATCTTTAGCTTAAGGCATTAGCAAAAGATTTGGTGCACCTTTATTTTACCACATGACATCCTTCAACGGATTTGTAGTTGCCGTAGACAAAGACAATCTCTTTGTGGATTTATTTTCATCAAACTAGTGTTTTAATAATTCAGGAAACGGTGTGCCCCTAGTCTACTCTTCTTCATACGCTATGAAACCAATTATTTTTCAGTGCAAGCTCGTAGAATCGATCATCAGTAGGCTTGATCTCAATAAGGAGACTGGTGTAAGCGGTATCGTAACTATTGTTCTACTAATGTTCCCCCGAATTAGTACCAGTCCAACCTAAGCTCTATTCGATCTTCATATCTTCTGGGGAATTTCTGCCATCATGGAAGTTATCAAATGTTGAACCTATTCCCAAAAAAAGGCGATTCCTCCTACTACCGACCACCTGCCGTCACCTCCATTTTGTCTAAAGTCATGGAAATAGCCATCAATCAGCAAGCGTTCTTCTTTCATAAAACTAACAATCGTCTTAGTGACCACCAATACGGTTTATCAGAGTCGTTCAATAGGTGATCTTTCATATCTGATCAAGTTTGGAACAACACATTAGAACAATCCGGTGAAACAGTTGGCATGTGTTTACTTGCTAAACTCACCTTGTTTGGGTTAAATGCCATGCTTATTAAATGGGCTTCTAGTTTACTTTATAAAAGATAAATACGTGTCGTAGTTGATGGCTTGTTTTCAAAAGAAGTTAACATTAACGTGAACGCGCCACAGTGATCAGTAATGGCGCCTATACTTTTCTGCTATACTTACATGATCTTATTCTTCAACGACTAACCCGGTCCATTACTTTACTGACGACAGTACTCTTCATTGTGGTTTATCTCAGACTACTCATAATGGTAATCCACTTTCTATCCTAAATCAAGACATTAAAGCTGAAGAGACACTTTCAATCAACAAAGACATTCAGCATATCCTTGAATGGGAAAATCATAACCTAGTTAAAGTTAACGCTAATAGAACTGATCGACCATTTCCTATTGTAAGTATGACTCGATTACTGGGTTGGGAATGACTGTATATTCAAATCTATCATCGGTTGACCATCTTCTGTCAGCTACTAAATCATCATCATCATTCAACCCTTCGAGTCCACTGCTGGACATAGGTCTCTCTCATTTTCGCCCATTCCGTTCTACTTTGGGGTTTAAAAAGACAACCTCCCGACAACTCTTTCTGCTTTATAAGGCCCAAATTCGACCTCATCTAAAATATAATTCTAACCTTTAGGTTGGTGCGCCCCAATATGCTCTCGATATCGTTGATCGTATTCAAAAAGAGCGATTAGACTTGTAAATGACTCGTCCTTAACTTCTGACATACTGTTCTGCCACTTAAACCTTAATAAATTGCCATTACTGTCTGCTCATTAGGAGTTGCGGAGACGAATTTTAAATTTATTAAATGGTAATAATTTTATCCTTTCAGGTAGAGAATGATTAGTTATCGCTATCTTGTAGGAGAAATATTTTTCGAAATTTGTGATTTATGAGTAGGTATAAGAAGTAGATTCTTGATTCTTAAATTAAAGTTGAGAATTTCTAACTAGAATTTTATTTTGTTGTACAGATACGAGAGAGTTCTCGTATTAATTATTTTGTAGTATAAACAAGTGATATGTAAAGCTCTTCTGTTGCTCATGCTAGTCTATTTCATAGAATTTGTAGTGAATAGACTCAATTTTTTAAATGCCAAAAATACGCCAGAGGCAACAATTTTAGAGTTCAAGCTATCAATACAAAGTGTATACACAGCGTCACAGCAATTGAATTGGGACAGAACTAGTGTGTCGCAAAGCAGTGCCTTTGTGTTACGATTCAAAAGTTTACGTTTATTATAAAGTAGTTTTAAGTTTATAACCGCTTTTTTAATGCAGTTGGATATGTGTTTCTTAAATCTAAGCTTGGAATCAATTTCTAGTCCAAGGTTTCTACCCGTGTCAGAGATTTTGATATCCACGTCTTTGATTCGAATGAAAACATTGTTTTTTTTATACGTTTCTTGGAGGTTTCTGTACCAAAAAGTGAAAGGAAAGTTTTATTTGTATTAATTTATCGTGTATAATGTTTAAGTCAATTAGAGTGAAGGTATTTTGAGTTATTCTTGTGGGTTCCGATATTGTTTGACTAAACCAAACGCGTCAAGGAGTGATTTAAATTGAGAACATTTGGATTCATTAAACTTTAAAAAATCAATGTTAAAATCTCCCAAAAACATGAATTCATCAGTACTAGATAAAGATAAAGAACAGAAAGAATCTTCAAAAGCAGCTAGAAATTCCACAAAGTAAAATTCCGGTTTCCTGTATAGTGTATACGGTATCAACTGTTATAGTGGTGTTACTAATTTTAATTTTGACCCAAATTTGTTCAATAGCGTTAGATATGGGTTCAACATTTACATCAGAAAAGTTAATGTGAGTTTTAATATACATACCACCACCTCCACCTCGTGTATCAGTACGCTTATCTTTCCTTACAAATGTATATCCAGGAATTTGCAACACGTGGTCTAGAACCGTACAAGAGAGCCAAGTTTCATGTAATGCAACCACGTCATAACTTGCAGACAAAGCATGCTTCCTAAAGTTATAGACCTAACTTAAAATAGACCGTACATTTAAATGAGAAATCTTTAAGATATTAGATATTATCCTACATTATGAAAAATAACTTACAAATTCACATTAAAGTTACCATTTAATATTACCAATAAACAACCGGAAACAAAACTACATTTTGTGACAACTTAAATGTTTTATTCCATGTAAAAGAGATAATATATGCATAGTATGGTACTTAATACTAATCTATTTTATCACTGAATATTATATAAAAAAAACAAAAATTCGACATTCATGGACATAAACAATTTATAATAATCCTAACATTAACATAACACTTAGAATTAACGATTGATATAGGTATTACAGTGGCCATTGCGCTGCTAAATTACATTCTTTGATACATCATCAATATACAGCGTGTACGGAAAATTGTGGGAAATCTCTCGAATTTAGATAGAAGGTGAAAAAATAACATGACAAGTTCCTATAATTTTTTTTCCTCTAGGCCCTTACTACAGAGATGTGAGCCCCTAAAGGACGCCGCTGGCAATAGGTTTTTCTTGAATAACTTTTAAAGTACTTGACATACTTTAATAAAAATTCAGTATGGTGGCCACTAGTAAGGGCCTCTTAAAATAGTATCCTTGAAACTTACTAAGCTTGTTTAGTTTACCAGGGATGGACTAAGTTGTACACCTTAACGCTTAAATTTTTAACACCCTGTATGATAAAGATCTAAAAAAATATTTTTTGGTAGTTTGAACCTTTGTCTAAAAAAAAGGTGTACTTGTTTAATATCTATAAAATTAACTATTTTCGAGAAAAAACCGTAATAAACGAATTTGTTTCATTTTCATTTAATTAAAAACTTCATAGGTGTCCCCGCACAGCAATGCTAAAATGAGATGGTGCCCCATCGTGCATAAAGTACATGTTTCGGCGGGTTTGAAAAGGTAAATGCTCTATTAAATCTTGAAAAGCGTTATGGAGGAACTCCAAATAAAGTTCTCCATTCAATCGCGCCGGCAATACAAATGGTCCAATCAAGAAATTGCCAATGACTCCTGCCCAGATATTAATTGATTGAAACTGATGTTGATGATGCGAAACAATAGTTGCATGAGGATTTTCATCAGCCGATGCGTGTGATTTGTGTAAATTCGTTATACAATTTTTGTTAAAAGCTGCTTCATCTGTAAAAAGTGCTAATGAAGTTTTCATTATTTCATTGCGGACCCAATAGCCAGTTTGCGAACTGCATACTACGAGGAAAATCGTCAGGAATCAATTCGTGCACTTTTTGCAAATGATATGGGTATAATAGCTGTTCTTGAAGAATTTCAGGAATTATTGTTTTCGGCTCATTAAATTATGCGGCTAATTTGCGAGTGCTCGTTGAAGGAGTGCCAACTACAGAATTCAAAATATTTTCCTTTAATTCCACCGCACGCACTGTTCTTGTCAGACCAGCATCAATCAGTATTTTTTTTGTTAAACATTCCTAAAGTTATAAAGAAAGTCAATATTATTACCTTAGTAACCGAAATCACTCACCATTTTCTCTTAGACGTTGATCAACTCGTTGAAATGTTTTTTTTTCCGGACACCTTGTATAGTAGGGGACAGCCACGTAAGAGTATGCGCTCCCTAAGAGTACGCACTGCAGATTTTTCATAGTTGGCAATCTTGAAGTGTGGCTGCTGCAAGTGTTGTGTTTGTCTATGGTACATTTAGTTGTGTTCATGAGCTTGAGACAACACGGCAAAACGTCTGCGAATAACGGTAAGAATTATATTTTGAACGTTTTTTTTTTATAAAATCTGACGCAGAATGTCAATGTGTTTTATGGGCTTCAACGCATGATCCTTAGGCATCATAAACATGTCCACAAAAGTTAGGATATGTCGGACTGTTCAACTACTGCAACATAAAGTTCACGTGCATTGCACAGCGCCCAAGAGTACGCACCCCAAGAGTTCGCACGCGTACCCTTAGGAGCCTGTGCGTACCCTTACTGTATTCCTTTTCTGTTATAGATAAATGCAGTGGGGAAACACGCAAGGAAAAGTGAAAGGGAGTTGCGAGTTACGGAGAAAATACTAGAAAACATTAGAACTCGTATAGGAAAAGGCGAAAGTAAGCGTACTGTTGAGCGGTCGGTGAGGATAAATGAGTGCACGCTGCGAGAGGTACAAAATTTAAAATATTTTTGAGCTGGGTTTAACTAAGGAATAATTCCCACGTCCCTAGGAAGATACAAAAAATTTTACTGAAGACCAAGAATATGAACTGGCAGGGCATATCCACGAATTAGGGAAAAGATTATATGGATTACGCATGAAAGAAGTAATGTCGCTTGCCTATCAAATTGCCGAGTTAAGTAAAATTCCTCATCGTTTCAATAGAGAATCAAAACTAGCAGGAAAACACTGGATTAAAGACTTTCTCAGAGACTGTCATAGCGTGCTCCAGAAAAATGTAGCCTAGCTCGAGCAATTGGCTTTAACAAAGTACAGTTTTAAAGGTTCTTCCAAAATTTATGACAATGTTATACTAAATATATTGAACCTAATCAATTATTTAACATGGACGAAACGGGGATGAGCACTGTTCCCAACAAGATACCAAAAGTTTCTGGTCCAAATGTAAAAAATACGTGTCTAAAATGATATCAATCGAAAGGGGAGAGCTCATTATGTCTGTGTATTGCATGAATGTCTCTGGAACTCCAGGTCTAATATTTACTCGTAAGCAAACGAAGGAAGAACTGTTCTATGGAGTACCAACGGGAACATTAAAATGAATTGAGTTGGGACACATGAACACTGGCTTGTTTTTAGAATGGCTGTGCCACTTCTGTGCACATGTAAAACTTTCGAAAGCAGAGCCATTTGTCCTTTTTTTGAACAATCATGCTTCCCATTGTTCGCTCGAGGCTATACTTTTCTGCAGAGAAAAGGCTATAGTAATGGTAACCCTGCCACTTCATGCAACACATAAGTTACAGTCCCTAGATATTTTTCACCGTTAAAAAAATGTCTTTTCATTCTTCATTGTTTTCTTTGCGATAAATGAATGGTAAGCAATCGTGGCAAACACAGAAGCAAAGGGCATCCCTGTTTAAGTCCGCTTATTCTCGGCCTGGTACTATAGCAATATGTCGGAAGGCATTCGAAGCGACTGGATTACATCCTTATAATTCGGAAATATTCACAGAAGATGTTTTTGCTCTCTCGAACGTGACAGATGTGATTCAAAATAGTACAGTGGGTAATGCAGAAGACGAAGCTGTGAATAAGGATAAAGAACCGACAATGAATCAACGGACGAAGTAGTGAACGTGGCCCAAGGAGGCTCAACGAATGAAGATGAAGATGGACATGATTCCGATGAAAAGATGCCATTAAATGTTTTTCGTAGCGACAACACAATCGCACGGAATGAACAAAATGAATGTTCAGCAATGGAAGTAGAAGAGAACATAAACAACAGGACACCAGAACGTCCATGTTTAACAAACGATAATCGAGAACAACAAAATGTTACCAGAAACCTCACAGGTAGCGAAGACGTTTCGTTTACTATTTTGAATAGCATTGACATTTTCCATCCTCCTGAAGATGAGGTCATTTCTTTGTCTTCTAGAACTGAGGATCGACGTGTTCGCCTAGATGATCCTATTCCAGGTTCGTCCTCTAGATTGATACCTACTAGGGAAGAACCATTTGCAGCTTCCACTGAAGATCTACGTAATCCTCAGATGATCTTGCCAATGCCTAGATCCACTCACGTTCAGCAAGGTAGAAAAGTTTGCTAAGAAATCAGATATTAAATAACGACTTACAGAACATCATTAGGTAGTCCAGAATGTCCCTAACAAATCATACAAATATGAAAATGTAAACTTTCAAAATTATCACACATAATAAAATACTTATCTTTTTTGGGTTTTTTAATGGTGTATTTTAAATTATACAATCTAAACGTTTCGATAATACTTACAGTTATCTTCGTCAGTAGTAATATCTATTAAAATTGTTAAAGATGTAAACAATTTTGTCAAAGTTGAAAAATTAAAACATAAACATCAGCCTGCTATTGATATTGCAGTTTGAGAAACGTATAAAGCCAACTATAGAATTAAATTTTAGTAAATAATAACTAGGTCATTAAAAATTAAATATTGTTTAACTGTCTTAAAGATGACAAATCAGAAAACTGTCTAACGGCGAAAGCTAACAATGAAAAATGTCAGCCAAAAAACACATTTAACAAAATTTAATCAAGTTATGATGTAAGTGTAAAGTTGTGAAAAACTTTAATTTCAAAATGATAGAAGCATTTACAAATATAAACATAACATCAAATAAAATAATTCAGTTAAATCTAACAAAGAGATATGTTTGTCAATAAGTGCAAGTGTTATTAACAATGAAAAGCATAATATAGAACGTTTTTTGTAATTTTTTAATTTTAATCTTAATTTCAACTACTTATGTTCAATTATAGTGCTGTGGTAATTATATGTTAAATTTAACTGAATTATTTTATTTGATGTCATGTTTATATTTGTGAACGCTTCTATCATTTTAAAATTTCTTTCAAGTTTTTTACAACTTTACACTTACATCATAACTTGATTTTTTTCATTGCTAGGTTTCGCCGTTAGAGAGTGTTCTGATTTGTCATCTTTAAGACAGTTTAACAATATTTAATTTTTAATGACCTAGTTATTATTTACTAAAATTTAATTCTATAGTTGGCTTTATACGTTTCTCAAACTGCAATATCAATAGCAGGCTGATGTTTATGTTTTAATTTTTCAACTTTGACAAAATTGTTTACATCTTTAACAATTTTAATAGACATTACTACTGACGAAGATAACTGTAAGTGTTATCGAAACGTAAAAATCTCCACTTGTACCAAACGGGCGCAATCCACATTTTTCTACATGGCTACAAGCCGTACATAATCATTGCTTGTCAATTCAATATCCCCCTAGCAATCCTTCTGTGTTCCTGAGTGTTTTTGCGTGGTAGCTAAACTTAGCCTATTCAGGACCACAATTATTAAAAACAAATACTACTTACTGAATGAAAACCATTCCGTAATAGTAAAAAGTATCAGAACTAAAAAAGTGGTTTTTATTAATTAGTTTAAAATATAATTTATAGATCACATTTTAGCAAAGCTTTGCGTTTATTAAAAATTAGACATTAAGCTTCGCACTCTCGAAAAATGTTATACCATATCCCTTCGTCTACATTATTAAACATTTCAAGTATGTAAATATAATAGCTAATTTTACACGCAAACAAATTGACCATTTAATATGGCATCATAATGTGTGGATTGAGGTCACGATCTAAGTAATTCTTAAATCCAAAAATACAGTAGTCACCAAAATTTAGCTCAAAAAAGGTTAAAATAAGTGCATTTCTTTATCATATTGTGATCTGAAACGTTTTGCCCGTTTTTAAGGTAGTTTTAAATACCAATAACATTAACATGTCATATTAATTCGTTTAAAATCAAACTGTGCTGTTTATATTGCTTAATTGCTTAATTTTTATTATTACCTATCACGTTAAAATTGATAGATTGGTATATCCATGAATTATATACGGTATTTGCCGCTTTTAGAAACAATTACTCGAAAACTAATTACTTATTGAATTATTCTTGATCTAATTAAAACAGAATGAATAATTAAAAGTTTAATGCATTTCTATTTCATTTTCCAATCAAAAAAGTTCGGTTTTGATTTGCATATATTTGCATTAAACCTTTGTGCAATACCTATTAAACTGTATTTGTATTATTAATCGCATATACAAAGCTTTAATCCACGATGCTTGAGTAGGTTTGTATTTTTTTGTTGTAAACTGCTTTAAAACTTCCTGTGTAGCTTTACATAACCAATGCAAGATTATATCAAAGTGTGCGATAATTGCTGGTCATAAGTTAAAACTGTCTATTTTGAGCACCTTTACAGTAAGTTGATGTTAAAATTTTAGACATAAATACTTTATACAATATCCTTATTAAAATAAATTAGGCAATTTCAAACTCTAATTGGCATTAGTATAGATAGTAAATAAAATTTGTGAAGTAACAGTGACGCTAACGTGTGGTTTATATTATTTCTTAATGTAAGCCGCAAATATTTTATAAATAATTGGGTACGATCCAATTACCATTTTGTTATTGGTTTCATACAGACTATGCTCTTGCTCGTTTTTTTAAATATTTGTGCTGTTTCAGTAAAGTTAAGCTTTTAAATATCTTTTTTTAAGGGTAATTAACTAAACCTAATATATGTGCATAATTATGATTAAAGTTTTATTCTTGAACTATTGTGAACATAAAGATCGGTCATAGAACGTATAATTAGTTACTTATAATGCTTGAAGTTTGATTTTATTATTGCCTCTGTTCTATTAACTACTAGTTAATGTAGGTTTAGTATTGTGCAGCATTTTAATACTCAATACGTTAAACTATTTAATAAACAAGAAGGCTCCATGTCTACGGTCTGCTTTGCTTGATAATTAATAAATTAGAATAAAAGTATTTTCTTGCAACTACCTTGATTATAACTATTTTATTTGTTTCAGTTGTTTTGTTTGTTCTTTTTTGAAATATGAGGGTGCGCAACGTCACGCCTTGAAGATAGAAAAAGAAGCCTATTCAATTATGATTTATGTATAACAGCTTATTTATAAGATATTACCGTTTGTAACCGTATATGCGATAGCATATCTTAAATTGCAAGTGATCACTGCTGTGGGTATCAACTGCTCTTTTAAAAATGCAAACTATACTTACAATTGTTACTCGTTAGATTGTTGGAAACATAGGGGTACGGACATGACAGCATCCACACCAAATTTATTATAAATGCAAAATATACATGCCACATCTCAAGCAGTTCTTATAGATATTACCATTTACTGAAGACGATAACTGTTATTGTTATGGAAACGTGTAGATATAGAAACACACCAACAGTTCTAAAATATGGAACTACGTACCGAATAGCACTATTATCAACTCTTTAGAAGTGTAAAATATATATGCAAATGTTGGGCCGTAGTACCCAGTTTTTTTTTAATTTCTACTTTAGTACTTCGATATATTGGCCCAGTTATGAATAATTTAACTAAAGAAACCCGCAACCTACTTTTTTAAACATTTTAAGTATACGTGTGATTGTAGGTACTAATAGATCCTGCTTAATAACCAATTGTCCCTAAGTTTCTACAGAGTGCTTCAAAATTGGCACAGTTTTAAACAATCTAAGGTATGCAGTCCAATCAGCTTTTTAAAAATGTAAAATATACGTGCGAAAATTTGTCGTTAGTACCCAAATGTTTTTACATTTCTACTTTAATACTCCGATATGTTGGTCCAGTTATGAATAATTGAAGTGTGTGTGTGTGGGGGGGGGGGGAGGCTACATATACAAACCCACCTGTACTAATTTTTGCAAGAATTTAAATGTGCATGTGATAATTGTAATAATTGTAATAAACTTATATTGGAATACCAACGGTTGTTACCATGCCACTAAGCATATACCGAAGTAAATATGTAAAATAGTAGTAACAAACTTGATTGGTTGATCATACCACGACATATTTTTGATTTGATTTGATATTTCATAATTTGGCTGTTCTAGCATGTTAAAGACATTTAACGTGTTGGGAAAAAAGTCATGTATTTAAAATCAAATCTTACACATTATTATTGAAAATGTTAATCTCAACAAAATCTAGCTTTGTTGACAATATTTCAAATATTTGTTAACACGTTTCTTTTTTACTGAAGACGATAGCTGCAAATGTTATTGAAAGGCGTGCAAAATTTTGCTTAAGTTTTAACCAAAAAAGCAGTAGTTTTAACTATGAACGTAAGTGCTCGAAGTTTTTATTTTCCTAATCTTTGCATGTTCTCGTTTGATGCTGTTTTTATTGGTAAAAGAGATTTATTATTTTAAATGATTTTCAATAATAAGTCTACTGTAGGTTCTCACTGCTTACACATATAAATTTCGTGCTCCGAAAAGATGGAGCAAGAGATGGTCTAGTTAATAAACTCCGCGCTGTACATGCACAAAATCAACAGAAGGCAAATTTTATTTCGGCAAGTGTTTTTTTCCTTTACTCCCCAATTTTTCAACCAAGTGGTGCTCTTAGGCATTAAATATAAAGATACAACCCACCAACAAGATTGGTTTGCCTTAAAATCAAGAAAAATAATATTGGCATGAGAAGAAATGGGAATAAAGTGAACAACTCATAGCACCCTATCTAAACCTACCGTGAGTAGCGACTGAAAAACGTCCTTCAATGTAAGCAGTCGGATACTTGCAGTAAGGGTTCTATTGAGTAGTCGTGTATCCACATGAGCCATATACGGTTAGCAAATAGGCATACGTCTGCGTCTGGGTTCGCCCTGTGTCTGTGTTTGCGCTTGCGTATGCGCCTGTGTCTGTATTTTAGTCTGCGTCTGTGTCAGTGTATGCATCTGCGGCTACGTATACTTCTACGTCTACGTCTGCACATGCTTCTGCATTAGCCCCTGCATCTCATCCTTCGGTTGCACTTGTGTTTGAGCCTGTGTGTGTGAGTTCGTTTGCGGCTCTGCATGCGTTTACGTTTGTGCCATGAAATGCCTCTGTGTCTAAGACCACGTATGCACCTACATCAGCCCCTGAGCTGAGTCGTCGTCTGCGACTACATGTGTGTATGTTTTTTCGTTTGCGTGTGCGTCACTGCGCATACATCCAAGTCTTAGACTACTGCGCCTGCAAATTCGTGTGCGCTTGAATCTGACCCTAATCCTACACCTGCTCTGCAACCACGTCTACATTTGCGTCTACGTCTACCTCTACGCCTCAGTCAGGATCTGCGTCTGCGGTTGCCTCTGCTGTTGAGTTTACGTCTACTTACGCATTTGGGTATATGCTTGAACGTGCTTGCCAAAGCTGAAATTATAAGCTCATAAAATTATAGGTGTGCTATGCGCACTAAAGTCGTTTCTCCAAATTTATTATAACTGGCAATATGCTCTTTAAAACACCAGTCCACATGTCAAATGCATAGTAATGATGTAGTTCAGTGGCAGGGTGGTGCTTCATAAGTAACAACTATAAATGAGTGTTCGCTAAAAGTTAGCAAAAATCGAAGATCGGCAGCAAAGGTTTCACTAAAGCACCACTGGTTTTTAAACTTTTAAAAATGATAACCATACAAACAAAGTCTAAACGTGTGTATAATACTAGAAGGCAAGCCTTTCACTTAAAGATAAATACTCAGCCATATTCTCCATTCAATTTTACAAAACATTAAAAAAATTTTGACAACCATACGGATTGTCCTATCAGTTTTAAATCCAAATATTTGGAAAACGGTACACAATATCGAAGAGTACTTTTTTGGTGTAAAATTGAACGGAGAATAATTTTATTAAAAATTTCGACCTAAAAACGTAACCTCAAAAAAGTTATCAATACAAGTACTCTCTACTAATCATGTAACTAGCGCCCTCTTTGAGTGTCTGATATAACAATGGAGTGTTTGGGTGTTCCAGCTTTAACATAACATTCCCAACAAATTTCATTACAATGGTCCCAGTAGTTTTCAATTAATTGTCAAAACGTGTATAAGATAATACTCTTTAACACTCCGTATCTAGTATACAGAGGCAGTTAGGAATAATTTTTATTGAGCAAACTCCACTTATTTTTGGCTACTCTACCTGTCCTAGCACGCTGTTTTTTGAAACACATATATATATATATATATATATATATATATATATATATATATATATATATATATATATATATATATATATATATATTATATATATATATATATATATATATATATATATATATATATATATATATATATATATATATTACATTATTATAAAGTTGGTGGATCCATTTCTCCGCCAATAAAAGACTAAGCAATTAGTACGATAAGATGAAATTCAATAAACGTTGCGTATTTAATAACAAAAACCGTACTTGAGTCCATCAATTAATTAAGTATCCACCGTTAAATATTGATAAGAATTGAATTAAGTACAATAACTAATTAATATAATAATGAATGACAAATAAATATAACGTTAAAGTTTGGATATTCAAAATAAAATTGTTTATGATAAACAAACACCGTTAACTATAAATGCAAATTTTCTTTTTATATCCCGAAGTTAAAGCTTGACAATAATAATTTATTTTATATTAAAATGCATCTTTTGAACGGAAAACTACACTCAAAATCTTTTATATTAATATTATTCAGATATAAGTACACGGAAGCATTAAAAAATAGAATTTGAAACACGATATATATAATTAAGAGAGCCTCAAATTAATAAAATAATTAATACCTAACACCGTTCTTGTTAGTTTATTTATTTGTTTATTAGAATTACATTTTTAACTGATGGAAGTTTATAATGTCCATAATCCTGACCAAATAACGCTAACAGTTGAATGTATTAATCTGTTTGCCATTGTATAAAATGTTATATATTTTAAATAATACAAACGCCGACAGATGTGTAAAACAGTAACTAGCTTCTGTAATTTTGTGATTTTAAGTTAATAGAACTGTAATTAATTAATAATTAACCCGTTATATAGGACATGTATTTTTTCTGGTCCAACAGGGCAAAATTTAATTAGTTTAATTTTAATTAAAATATCTCTCGACGCGCCTCCCTGTACATAAGAAAATGGGGAATTCCATTCACCCCACAATCATACCGATGTTATATAGGCAAGTGGCGCGGTCGAGTCTTTATCTTTTTCGTGCTCACTGCATTATTGCACAGTCGTAACGTTTTCTATTAATGAGTGTGTGGTAAAGAGTAGTTTAAATGATTGAATCTAATTTAAGTTAATAGATGCTCGCTCTATAAGTATGTAATTTATTTGTTTTAACACAAGTAGTAAAAGTTGCTTTGCTACTGATAACTGCTCACATTTAAAACATAACCGTTGAAATTTAAAGAGAGTTCGTATTTATTGAGCCACGACCATTCATTCATCATAAATCATTGGTGAAAGATCTTGCTTGTCAAGGGAATCTGTGACTTTTGTCAGCTTCCGCATCCGCCGTCCGTCCGAATTAATTTTGCTTCAGATACATCTTACACCGCTGCAAATACCCTGCATTTTTCCTCCACTGTAGCAGCCGTTTGGAGACCGTACACGTTCAGCATTGAACCCAAAGACCGCCTGGACATTAGCTTATCTTTGGGTAGCGTTCTAATCAGTTACCAACCCTTGAAGCGAACAACTGCTGTCCGCAACCCGTCCAGGAGTGGTCCCACAAAATAATATAATCATACCGTAAATTATAATTAGGATAAATAAAATATTTCCAAACGAGTCTTGATTTTTGTATTGGTGCTCGTTGAGGCTAGGCGTCAACCTGCCACCACCGAAAGACCCGTTATACCATATATTAGACTTTTCCTAGCTGTGCTAATTTTGTAGCATTAAAGTCGAATTGAGGAAGGAATGTTACTAACAAGGAACTGTCGCACATATATTTTACATTTGTAATAAAGTTTATAGGGGTGCTACCGTCTCCGAACCTCCCCAGCATACACTGCTCTTAACAATCTAACCAGGAATAGTTCTGTTTATGTTTTACATTTTTAAAAGAGCTGTTAGGGATGCCATCATGTCCACCGCAGAATATATTGTCGAATCTAAAGGTGTAAACGGTAATATCTGATGAACAAACGGGTACAAACTCAAATAATAAGTAAGTGGACTTCTATCTTCAATGTGGAGTGAGGTATACATGACTACCCCTCATTTAATAAACGATTCACCAGGTTTTAAGTAATAAAAAGATAGGAAGAAAGAGAATAGGTGTAATCAAGGTACACATTTTATGCCGTAAATTTGCTACGTATTAGTCGGCAATCAAGCAGATTAACGATCAATTACAACCGCCCGAGAGTGTTCAACCGCGGACAACCAAATAATTTACAAACGTCGCACAGAGTACTGTCCGCAGACGACCATTATCAAGTGCTCACACTATATTAATTAACCTTAAACACTTACTGTGGATATTGTGGTGAATACAAAACAGACTACAAGCATGTAATCGTATTTTAGTAAAAATAATCGTATTTAAAGACATACTCATAAAATTTCACAATATCTTCGCGTTTTTTTTCCTGAAAATTAACGCACGGCCAACTTTGTTTTCTTATTACATCGCTTCTACAAAAGTAAAAAAATATTTCGTTCAACAGTGTGAAAATAGAAACAAAACACTTATTCAATGTTCTTCTGTTATATCTCACTCTGATTATGTACCGAAGCATTATGTAAATAAAATAACATTACATTAAAAATAAAAAAAAAAACAATACAAAAAATTCTACTTTTAAAACCTATAAAAAGTAAACGAATTTTCTTGAGTTAGAGCTAAGAAGAGTCTCTAGATCAAAATAACTTTACAAAAAAATCAAAGTCTTTAATAAAAAGTGAAAAATCCCTTAATGAACTAGAAAAGAGCTTCAAACTGCTGAACATATTTTTTTGGAACAATATACTTGAATGTACTAGGGGTCGTTTTTATACAGGGTCCGCCTTTGGGAACTGATCCTATGAGTATCTGCTAAACCAAACTTATTATAATTTTGAAAATTTGGTGACAGGGTAATGATGTTAGGGCTAACTCATCTAAAATATTTTCACGTTCGTACCACTTTCGGTTACACCGGAAGTCGGTACTTAGTCGCTCATTTTAAATAGAACACCCCGTATATTAATACATTTTTGGATTCTATGTCGAATTTTAGGGAATGTTTGTTAAATAAACTACATACGAAATTTCAGTCGTTTTCAAAAACAAACCATTTTTCTAAAAAAAATGACAGATGCGGTCTTAGTAATAACTCGTTAATTGTTCTGTTCCTGTCAAACAATTTGAATAAAACTTTGAGGTGTTGTAGACAAAGGTTTATTGCAACAGTCTGCAAAAAATGACATCTGTGTTTTTCATTAAAATAAAGTTATGAATGTCTAAACTTGACTATCAAAAAATGCAAGTTACTCAAAAAATCAAATGGAAACCCCTATTTTTTATTACTCAGATCGATTTAACGTCAAAAATTAAGGTAAGTTTGTTTAAAACTTTGTTTGCCGAAACGTAACAGTTTCATACTTATTATCAAAAAAGCCCCAATTTTAAAATTTGTGATAAAAATGAGCTACATACTTAAATCTAGTATTCCTTGTTCGTGGTCACCATGGAAACCAAATAATTGAGAATTGAAATAAAGAAAAATATTTGAAAAAGTTACTGCAAAAAATTATAAGAATTGATAATTTTGTGATTCAAAAGTCATTTTTGCCAAATAGTAATTTTCTAAGTCATTTTTTTCAAATTCGATACACAACAAAAGTGTAAACATTTTATACTTTATGAGTAAATCGAAGAAAGCTACTTTTTACCGCGGAGGTAATACATACTTATCAGCGTATCATTACACGATAAAGATGCTTATTTATTTTGTTTTTCTGTTGTAGTCAATAATTTAATAAAATTGTTGACAGTTTGTGTTTTCCTTGATGAAATGGCTCGACTTGAATATTCTAATACAGATTATATGAATTTAATTTTAATTCACGGAGAATGTCATAGAGTTGTAAAACGAACAGTAAGAACATTTATCGAACGCTATCCTGAGCGCCGCCGATCATCAGCAGATACAATACGACGTGTGGTTCAAAATTTGGAACAGTTTGGCACATTTAAACACTCTTCGCCTAGCAAAAAAACTGCTATTGATAACGAACAGAATGAAGTTATGAATTTAGGATATTTCCGTACCTATCCTTGTAATTCCATAAACGATGCGAAAACAGATATTGTCTTAACACCAACAACTATCAGAAGAATTCTTAAGAAACATAAGTTTAGATGATACTGTTTACAATTAGTTCAACATTTGATAGAAGCGCATTTCTTGAAACGTATCGAATTTTGTGAAACAATTTTGATCAAAATACAAGAAATTCCTAATTTTTTGACTAATATCATATGGACGGACGAATCCAAAATTACGAAAAATGGCATATTTAATCGCCGAAACTCGCATTACTGGAATAACGAAAATAGCAATCTAATTCGCGAATGCCATTTTCAGGAAATTTGGGATTTTATTTTATTTTGTGCTATTCGAAATAATGAAATCTTTGACGTGTATTTTTACAACGAAAATTTGAGAGGTTTAAAATAGTTGATTGTTGCGATTTATGATTACAAATTTAATTTCTAGGAGAAAATTATCTTGAGATATTAAACACTCGAATTCAACCCCGATTAAATCTAGAAAGGGAAAATTTATGGTACCAACAAGACGGTGCGCCCCCTAACAACACCAACGCTGTTTCCATGAAACTTTATGAAATTTTTGAAGATCGTTGGTTTGCCAATAATGGTCCCTTTCCATGGCCACCTAGGTCACCTGATCTTACGCCAATGGATTTTTATCTTTGGGGTCGAATTAAAAATATTGTTTATGCTACACCACTAACGACTAAAGAAGATTGCATTGGAAGAGTGCAAAATGCCTTCAATTCTCTTTCTCCACAAGAAATTGAAAGGACTACAAATGAAGCCATTATAAGACGGGTTCACCAATGTCTTGCGTCCAACGTGCAAAATTTTGAAGATTTTTTGTAAATTAATTTACATTTGATCACGAGCAAGAAATACTAAATAAGCGACTTTATCGTGTAAGAATGCACTGATAAGTATGTAGTTACTACCTCCGCAGTAAAAAGTAGTTTTTTTCGATTTACTCATAAAGTATTAAATTTTGAAACTTATGCTGTATATCGAATTTGAAAAAAATGACTTAGAAAATTTCTATTTGGCAAAAATGACTTTTGAATCACAAAATTATCAATTTTTATAATTTTTTGCAGTAACTTTTTCAAATATTTTTCTTTATTTCAATTCTCAATTATTTGGTTTCCATGGTGACCACGAACAAGGAATACTAGATTTAAGTATGTAGCTCATTTTTATCACAAATTTTAAAATTGGGACTTCTTGATAATAAGTATGAAACTGTTACGTTTAGACAAATAAAGATTTAAACAAACTTACCTTAATTATTGACGTTAAATCGATCTGAGTAATAAAAAATAGGGGTTTCCATTTGATTTCTTTGAGTAACTTGCATTTTTTGATAGTCAAATTTAGACATTCATAATGTTATTTTCATGAAAAATACAAATGTCATTTTTTGCAGACCATTGCAATGAACCTTTGCCTACAACATCTCAAAGTTTTATTCAAATTGTTTGACAGGAACAGAACAATTAACGAGTTATTACTAAGACCGCATCTGTCAATTTTTTTAGGAAAATGTTTTTTTTTTGATAACGACTGAAATTTCGTATCTAGTTTATTTAACAAGCTTATCTTAAAATTTGACATAGAATCCAAAAATGTATTAATATACGGGGTGTTCCATTTAAAATAAGCGACTAAGTACCGACTTCCGGTATAACCGGAAGTGGTACGAACGTGAAAATATTTTAGATGAGTTAGCCCTAACATCATTACCCTGTTACTAAATTTTCAAAATTATAGTAAGTTTGGTTTAGCAAATACTCATAGGATCAGCTCCCAAAGGCGAACCCTGTATATATATATATATATATATATATATATATATATATATAAACTAATATTAATATCAAAGATTTTTAGTCAAGCTTTCCATTCTAAAGATGCATTTTAATAAAAAATAAATTATTATTTGTCAAGCTTTAATTTCGGGATATAAAAAGAAAATTTGCATTTATAGTTAACGGTGTAGTCTTTTAAATCTTGGAGTTTGTTTATCATAAACAATTATATTTTGAATAGTCAAACTTTAACGTTATATTTATTTGTTATTTATTATTGCATTAATTAATTATACTACTTAATGCAATTCTTATCAATATTTAACGGTGGATACTTAATTAATTGACGGAGTTAATTATGGTTTTTGTTATTAAATACGCAAAGTTTACTGAATTTTATCTTATCGTACTAATTGCTTAGTCTTTTATTGGCGGAGAAATAGGAAAAAAACTTATCATCGCAATGGATCTACCAACTTTATAAAAATGTAAAGTACCCATTCGAATGTTCGTCGTTAATACCCAATTGTTCTTAAACTTCTACTTTAGTACTTCGATATATTACTGCAGTTATGAATAATCTAAAGCAATCCCCAACTAATTTTTTAACAATGTAAAATATACGTGTGATTATAGGTACACCGACAGTTGTTACCATGCTAATGAGTCAATGCCAAAGAAGGTATGTGAACAATATTAATATCAAATTTGCCTGACTAATTATATCACAACATTGAATAAATTTTAAAATACATCATAATTATCGTTGACAGTATTTCAAATATTTCTTAACACTTTTCGGTTTTTATTGCGGACGATGGCTGAAATTGCTATTAAATGTTTAAAGCTTTAGTTTTATGCAAAGATATACTAGTCTTTAATTTATGAACGTAAAACATAGAACTTTTTATTTTCGTACCCCTTGCATGTCTTTGTTTGATGTTTTTACTGGTAATATGGATCTATTATTGGGTTCTTGCAAACTCTAATGATTGCGAATTTGCAAAATCAAATAAATAGTTGAATATTACTCCGAAACTAAGAGATCAATCTGAGGCACAGTGCTGAATCATTACTTCACATACTTTTAGTGAGAAATTAGTTTTAACTAAAACCTAATTAATGAATTAATTCGTAAATCTGCACATGATGGTCTTGAAAATACGGTATCATTAAGTGAAACTCTAAGTTGGCATTAAAAAGTAATTGAAAACCCATTAAGGTCAAAAAGTGAAAGTCGAGGTGTCGGTATTCTATACACAGTAAACGTTGGAAATGACGTTTAACTGTCACACATGATTCTATCCTCTCACGCATTGATTGACACACATAGTTCACAAGGTGCGCCTAAAAGATTTCTTAACTCATCAAAATTGTCAATAGGAGCTGTGTGGACTGTGTCAATAGACTCGGATACACAGCGCCCAAACACTGACGAACTATTAAACCAAAATGTGCTGGAGTGCCATCATGCATAAAAACTGCATTTAGATCCGAAAATTCAGCGGGATATGTTTCAAAAGTTGTAGCAATTTTTCTTTGAGAGAATAATAGTAATTTCACCAGTGAAGCTGTTTGGGGAAAGGTATAGTTCAATCAAGTGATCGTTAATAATTGCCGCTCATTCTTTTATGGAAAATTAATACTGATGATGAGCTTCTAACATTGCAAGTGGGTTTTCTACTTTTTATTATGCATTAAATGACACAAATCCACACTGTGGGGGAAATAATTTGATGAAAAGCACTGTACCTCGACGGCGGTATGGGTAAAGTAGACAATTGTGTAGTATTGTAAGGTGGTAGACATGTATACTCCATACCAGCCGGGGAGGTACCACCACCATTACCATGGGCTCCTTAATATTGGGTCTCCGATTTTCTGAGCTCGGTAAGGGCTGCCGGTTACCTTTTCCTTCATCCTTAATCTATTCTCATCCTTATTCTTCCTTCTCGCCCTCACTGTCTTCCTATCGGATTAAAAGTCCCAAATTAAAAAATAAGATGGCTGTAGTTTCTAGGGTAATAAATTCCGGACGTAAAATCCTGCCCCAATCGGATATCCGGGAGGGCAGGGCCCACGCGACCACGGTCATCGAAGGTATCAACTTTCTGATTCACTACTGCAACATCCGCGGTATCAGGTCTAATCTTAATGCTATTCACCAACATCTTGAACAATTACAACCTGAAACACAAGTCTCCTCTCAAAGCTCCGAGTCACCCGACTTGCAATTTCCTCAATACCACCTTCACTCTAACTTTCGATATAAAGGAAGCGTATGTTGTTTCTTCTTTAGAAAATAAAAATTTTGACGTGATTTGGTTTAAACATTCTGGTCCTAATTTTGTGAAATTCTATTGTTGCATTTATAGGTCTCCTAATGGCAGTAACTTTCAAGACTTCTTCGCCTTAGTATGAAAGTTGACTATCTCCTGTCTCAGTTTCCATCTTGCGATATCTCAATTGTAGGCGATTTCAATGTTCATAACTCTAATTGGCTTCAGTTTTCTTGTTTATAAAACTTCCGTTCTTTCGCCGTTAGATCTTTCCGACCATTGTCTAATAGAAATCATTTCTACTGTACCTAATTCCACTGTTGTTCGCAAAACTGATAGAACTTTGTGGCGTTTTAAGTCAGCTCGATGGATTAATTTACGGAAATTCTTTAAAACCTTTCCATGGCGTGAATATTGTTTTAAGTCGTCCTCTTCTCCGGACATCGCTCTTTCAGTATCTGAAGTCATCCTCATGGGAATGGAGTTATACATTCCCAGAAAACAGGACCGTATAGGTCAATCACGTTCCCAACCCTGGTTAAATAAGGCTTATGCTGATGCAATATCTTTAAAAAATAAATATTACTTTAAATGGAAATCTAATAAATCGGTCTACAGCCATGTAGAATACGTTGGTGCTAAAAATATCTGCAAAGGTGCCATCACTAAAACTAAAAAGTTGTTCGAACAACGAAAATGCAATGAACTAGCTACATCTCCTTTAGGCAGTCGTAAATTTTGGTCTTTAGCTAAAGCCATTATTAAAAACTTTAGAACATCTTCATTTCCCCCCCTGACATCTATTGACGGATCGGTAGTTGCTGATTCTGTAGACAAAGCCAAGGTTTTTGTGGATTTGTTTGCATCAAACTCGTGTCTCAATGATTCTGGAAAAGATGTGCCCCTAGTCAACTCTTCTTCATACGCTATGAAACTAATTCATTTTCGATACAAGCTCTTGGAATCGATTATCAGTAGGCTAGATCTCAATAAGGCGACTGGCCCAGACGGTATCCCAGCTATTGTCTTAAAGAAATGTTCCCCCCAACTAGTACCAGTCCTATCTAAGCTCTATACGATCTTATGTCTCCTGGGGAATTCCCTTCATCATGGAAGTTAGCAAATGTTCAACCTATTCCCAAAAAAGGCGATAAGACTGATCCCTCAAACTACCAACCAATTGCCATGGAAAAAGCCATCAATCAGCAACTGCTCACGTTCCTTGAAACTAACAAACTCCTTAGTGACCACCAATATGGGTTTAGGCAAAGTCGTTCAACAGGTGATCTTGTTTCATATGTGAGCCAAGTTTGGAAGAATACACTAGAGCAGTCCAGTGAAACAGTTGTAGACACTTTAGATATCTTAAAGTCATTTGACCAAGTTTGGCATAAGTGTTTACTTGCCAAACTCACCTCGTTTGGGTTAAATGATACGCTCGTCAACTGGGTTTCTAGTTTCCTTGATAAAAGACGAATACGTGTCGTAGTTGATGGCTTTTTTTCAAAAGAAGTTAGCATTAACGCGGGCGTACCACAGGGATCCGTTATAACGCCTACACTTTTTTTCTGTACATAAATGACCTTATTTCTTCAACAACTAACTCCATCCATTGCTTTGCTGACGATAGCACTCTTCACTGTAGTTTATCTCAATCTACTCATAGTGATAATCCCCCTCTAGGTCAAATCAAGAAATTAAAGCTGAAATGGCAAATTCAATCAACAAAGACATTCAACGTATTCTCGAATGGGGAAGCAATAATCTAGTTAAATTTAATGCTAACAACACTCGGTGTTCGATCATTTCCTGCTGTAAGCATGAATGGCTCAGTTCTTAAATTTTCAGACTCTATTACTCTGTTGGGTATGACTGTATCTTCAAATCTCTCATGGGTTGACCATCTTCTGTCAGCTACCAAAACAGCTGCTCGTAAAATAGGCTTTTTGTACAGATCTAAGCAGTACTTCACCTCTCGACAACTCCTTCTGCTGTATAAGGCCCAAATTCGGCCTCATCTGGAATATAATTCTCACCTCTGGGTTAGTGCTCCCCAATACGCTCTCGATATCATTGATCGTATTCAAAAAAGAGCGATTAGGCTTATAAATGACCCGTCTTTAACTTCTCACATACAGTCCCTTGAGCATAGAAGGATGGTTTCAGTTCTTTCTTTGTATTATCGTTATTACAACGGCTATTGTGCTGCTGAATTATATTCGTTGATACCATCTCGGGCTATCTTTGCGAGAAACACTCAGTTCGCTCATTCACATCATCAGTATGCAATACAAATCTCCACCTGTCGTACCAAACGGGCGCAATCCACATTTTTCTACACAGCTTCTAAACTCTGGAATGATCTCCCTAGTTCCTGCTTTCCTCTAACTTATGATATGAGAAAATTTAAGGTAGCTGTTCATAGGCCTCCTTTGGCAATTCATTATCCCTCTATCCATCCTCCTAAACCCTAAGTGTTCGTGAGTGCTTTAGCACGATAGGCCAAGTTTAGCCTGTTCAGGTCCACAATCATAAAAAAAAGTATCCTCTAAACAATGGCCTATGTTAAGTGTAACTGCAACTTGGCTTGTGCTAGTAGCTGGAGATGCTTCACCTTCATACTCTGTTTCCCGAAGTGAAGCAATGGTCAGGTATTAGATTTTTTTATTACCAAACTTCCATTTTCACTTAGAAGTTTATAAAGACGGAGTGATTTGGAATTACACGGTGAGGATATCTTTCTTCATAAAAACGTCTTACTTTGACTGAGTTTCCATTAGCCAGAACATAAAGTGGATATCGCATATTTCAGTTTACCCGTTTTGTTGCCACATGACACTATTTACTTACGATAGCATTTTTCAACTAGGATTCCCGTTTTCGGATTAGTGACGTTCATTGAATTGCTGTATGAACTAAGAATTACTTGTTAGTCAGAGGTTCTAAAATAATTGATTCTTTAATAAATGATAATTTTAAGTGTAGATTTATAACTTATAAATAATGAAATTAATTGGTATCTACATATTAATTTTGATGCGAATGCAATAAATTTAATTATATGATCATTAATGCGCTTATCTGTTGCTAGTAAACGTCATGCGCAATTAATTGTGCATTACACTAGTGTTATAGTGAAATTTGATTTGCAATATATGTTAGTTTCATTAAAACCTGTAAACTAATAGGTGCTAATTATATATAATAGTAAACACTTACTTGCGTCGTTTGTATATTTTTCAATATGTTAATTGAATAAATATATTTATTTTAAGAGCTTGACAACAAAACAAATCATGTAGGCTAGCCGCTCGTAATAAAGAGAAACAATTGCATCTATTGTTTTGACGTATGTATAATCATTAAAATATTGTTCCATTAGTTTGTGTGTTTTTGGATTGTCGTTTTGTCAATTTTTGTATAAAATGAATTTCTTCAAAGAAGAAATGGTCGATATGATCTTTATTTACAGCGAAGCTCAAAGAAATGCTTTGCTGGCTACCCGTTTGTACTGTGAACAATACCCAGAGAGAAGACAGCCGCGGAAAGAATCGTTTATGAAAGTAGCCGAGAGATTTATAAATTCTGGAAGTGTGTGTGTTATCCCAAGCGCGCAAACACAAGCCTAAATGGAGAAATTGAGTTTCAAGTTGTGGCATCTCTTATAGAAAATCCGCTAATTAGTACCAGAGAGCTAAGTACACACCTAGACCTAAATATAAATTCAGTTCGCAGCTTTATTAAAAAATCAAATTGTATCCTTATCATATTGAGCAACATCAAGCTTTAAATTAAATAGATTTTCAAAATCGTGAATCTTTCTGCCAATGGGTAAGTCAATGAAGAATCCAATTTTGTTAATAGCATTCTATTTAGTGCACATAACTATCATCACTATTCAGATACTAATCCACACATCTTAAGACTTGTTGATCACCAGCATCGAAGGTCAGTTAATGTGTGGGGTGGTATAATCAATTTTAATGTGGTTGGTCCTTTTTTCTTTGATGGAAGTCTTACTGGAGAAAGATATTTACAGTTTTTGGCAAATGATTTACCCGAGCTTTTGGAAAATATCGAGGTAGATAATATTCGTATGATGTGGTTTCAACTGGATGGTGCCCCTCCATACTACGCAAAACTGGGGCTACGTTAAAGAAAAAGTTTACCAACATCCTCCCACCTCAAGTGAAGAAAATAGAATTGGAGCTGCGTTTCAATCCATTTCGCCTCTAATGTTGTTGCCAGTGAATCTCTCGTTTACCGAGCGCATTGCAAAGTGTTTAGCTAGGCGTGGTCAGCAACAGTTAATTTGAATTTATGGTTTTATTCGTTTAAGTTTACTTGTTCAACTTAATTTTAGGTGTAGAGAATTATTTTACTGTTTAGTTATTAATTAAGTTTTCCTATCAGTTTAGAGAATTTATTTGCCATTCGTATTTTCTTATTTGCTCTGGATTTTGTTTTATTTGTTCTTCTGTATGTCAATATATTCAAATAAAGCGTCAATATCTCAAGAAGGGTCCACCTTATGGCTATGAAACCTAAACCTATTGTCAATTAGTATCTACTTTTCACGGGGAATCGAAATGTGAGGAAATATACAGGTTGGTGCATTTGAAAAAATTGAGAAAAATTACATTTCGCGTAAGTTAATCATGCTGTATAGTTTTACATGTTTTCGAAAAATTTCCCGGTTTGTTTGTTAGTAGACTATTATTAATAGTCGGTGGTATAAACAGATTTACAAAATCATGGTGACAACGCTTGCATCGTGGTTCCAAAGTTAACTCTGTTTTGGTGCTAAAGTGACGATATCTGCAGAATGGTTAGTGATACAGATACAAATTTCTATACTTTTATTCTAAATGTAACAGTGAATCCTCACATGCTAAAATATACAGGATTTTCCATAAAAAAATACATATTTGGGTTGGCATATTTTTGTCAATCATCCTATATATACCTAAATATTTTTATAATGTAGGTCCAATTATCTTGTATTACCACACTAAAATTGGTTTTGATATCTCTAATAGTTAGGGAGAAATCCTCCGCCCACAAAGTAGACACCCACCCTGTATGCTGATACAAACCTTTGTTCTTATTTTTATGTAAGGAAAAACACACTTAAAAATTTTTCTCACATATCACGAATCACCCTGTATGTAGTATGTATTAATGATATTAATGTATTAATGATACAAACAACTTTTATGAGAGACAAAAATGAATCATATTCAGGAATGTATCACGTATTATGTTGCGATAACATCAAGGAGTAAAATCTCTTTACGAATGAAATACTCAGCAATTTTTTTGTTTACCTAAAAAAATCGCTTTTATTTTATATTTTATAGCAATAGTGTTATTTGCAAGAAGCTTATTTTGAATAAACATGCAGTTTGTATTCAATCTACATTTTGTCGTGGCACAAGGTTAGACGACATTACTCTATAGCTTTAGCTCCTAATCAATGATTTTAAACTGGTTTAAAAATCACTAAGTGGTCAATTTTTCAAATGGGACAAAATTATAAAATTTTTATCTACCTGTACTTTTATAATTTGTTAAATCAATCGTTGCTATAAGATTTGTCTGTGTGTGGTCCTCTTATGATTATAAAAAGAATTATGCTCATTCTTGCAGAATAAATTCCTCATTTGATCACTTATGTGTTCTTTCGTTAATATGCAAATTACAGTTCTTTTTTGTGTGGAACGTTTAAGTTAAGTTGTATATTTAATAAAATCAAGAAGTTCTAGGCTAAATATTAATACAAACTGGGTGATATCCATATATGAAATTAAGTTTAACATCGAAATTCGTAAGAAATTCAATGTCTTCTCGCATTTTCTATCAATTGTACAATTTGGTAGCAATCGGACCTTAAATTGTTCTTTTAGTCGGTTTTAGGATTGCTACAATATAAATTTTCTTTCACATCAAGCAAAACAATATGATTCACTGGAGTTTGAATATCTTTTTTCTTGCGCTGTACCAATTGTGACGTATGGGTATTTGTTCATTGCCCATGTAGATCATACATTAAGGGTGATTATTTAAGACGATTTAAGATATTTCCATTTAATGCTTGAATTTTGAATTACGTATGACAAAACTGCAAACTGTAAGGTTCCGCCCTGAAATAATGAACAAATCTGTGAAATGTTAATGTTTAGATTGTCTGAGGACGGCAAAGAAATTTGTGAAATTCTGATTTCACAGATCAAAGACAATAATTTTCGTTAATTTATAAAATCTGTATAACTATATTAATTAAATGTAACAAGAGTTACCCACTAACCTGGGTTGGTAAAGAACAGTATATATATATATATATATATATATATATATATATATATATATATATATATATATATATATATATATATATATACGTTCTTAAAATTAGATTATTACGGTTTCAGGATTTTGTTCTTTTTTTATTCCTAATTCAATAAAAAAATAAAATGATAAAATATCTACTTAGAATAAAATTAATCATAAAACCTATAAGTTATTCGGTTATCTAAGATGTCTGATAAAGAATTTACATGGTTTTCTGTGTATTATTTTATTACAAAATTCTTGTTAAAAGTTTTATATACTGATTAACAACAACATAACGCGCATTTAAAAAATACAGGTTTGGTTACTTAAACATGTTAAAAGTTATCTTCTAAACGTTTTAAACATTTTTCCGTTATTTCCAAACAATCCTAAATCGAGCTTTAATTTTATCTCTTTCTTGTTTGTGACATTTAATATTTTTCCCTAATTTCACATCGTGCCATACGTACAACTTTAGCCAGTTTTAGCGATGTAATAATAATAATAATAAAACGCACAAAGGTACAGCAGTTTTCTTCGCATAATATTAGAGCATTTTCGGCGCTACCGCAGATCATCATACACAAGATTTTCGATTACACTGCTGATCGATAATGCACCTAAGTAGAAGGAGGTCACGATGGCCACCATGTTATTTTTAATTATGATGTCACAATTAACACTGGTGGGAGGTAGAGTGGGGGTAGTCACGTGACTGACCCACCCCAACGTGGCCCCGCCCACTTCCAGCTGACCGGTCGTGCGCGCTCATACCGACCCAGGGCGGTTGTTCTGATTGGAGGACCTAATGGCAGACTTAAAACATTGTATTTGTATCTCAAACACCACACCTTTTTACGTAATTAGATAATTAGTGAGTTTTCCCGAGACACGTTAGAGCTATTTGAATAATGAAAGACCGTTATTGTGGTTACATAACCGGGGAGCCCGGAAAATATTGGAAGCAAAGGGTGACTTTTTTGACTTTTTTACATGGTTAAGTGAATAGTGGGGTTTTCCCAACACGCTAGAACTAGTAAAACAAAGAAGTCAATGTAGTATGAATATATAACTAACAGTTATTTACTCGTGTGTCAATCTCTCGAGTTCTTTCAATACAGCACTGGTAAGTAATTGTTTCAGGCTTTAACTATTATTTTATTTATTCACTTTATTTAATTTCCTGTACAGTTTTTAATGTTATATGCTATAATTACAGAAACGGATTTATCTGCTCCAAATTCATCAACATGCTTTAAACTATTCAAAAACATTAAGCATTGGAGACCGAGGTCGAATACAGGTTACTCAAGCTGTGCCATATCGACAAAGTGTGTCGTTGTGGAACTGAACGAGTTTAAATGCGTGTTACCTTACCGTTTCCACAAGTATTTTAAAGCCAAGGGCCAACGTATACATCAATTTAATGAACAGTGGAAGGATAAAGACGTTTCAATACGATCTTTAGGACCGGTAGGCAAAATTACTAATTTAGAAAAACGATTTTTAAATTATGTTATGTAGTGATAAGATTGACTTAATAAATAAAATCATGTTTGACTCGTACTACAAGAAATCTTTCTATTATCGATAATCGACGTCTATTACAAAAACACTATTCTGAATTACCCGCCTTAACGATTGAAGGTCCTGGATATACTTTTAAAAATCTAGCTAGGTGGCGCTACGATTTATCTCTATTATAGAAAACATTCATTCGTCCATATACCACTAGATGGCGCCACAAACAAATTCAAATTTCGCGCAAAAATGTACCGCTAGATGGAGACACCTCTATTACACAAAATGTTCATTAGTCCTAGAAATACACAACTAGATGACGCCACAAACAAATTCAAATTTCCCGCCAAAAGGGCCACGACAAGGGAAAGAGATAGTATGAGGCCCCTTATTAGAATATTATTTACCGTCAAGGAGGTTCTGGCAAAGGGACAAATACAAGTTCCTATACCTGTCTTATGTGATAGTACAAGGGCCTCTTACTAGAATACTATTTAACAGCAAGGGGGAAGACCCTAACATAAGTTCCTGTCTTATGAGATAGTATGAAAGCCCCCTTATATTCAAATTTCCCGCCATAACGAATGCGCGCGCACGGCCAGTCAGCTGAAAGTGGGCGTAACCTAATCTCCAATCAGAATACAGTTCCTTAGGCCTCCAACCAGAACACAGCCTGGTCAGAGTCTAACGATCAGAATCCAGCGAGGCGTGGTCTGACATTAGGTCCTCCAATCATAACGGCCGGCCAGCGGAGGTATGCGCGCGCACGACCAGTAAGCTGGAAGTGGGGGGGGCACGTTGAGGTGGGGCGGTCACGTAACTACCTCCACTCTACCTCCTACCACTTTTCATTGTGACGTCATAATTAAAACGAAATGGTGGCGATAATGACCTCCTTCTACTCACCTACACTAAATTGATTTTAATAACAACAACAAAATATTTAATACACTTATCTAACTTAATTTCTTTAATAACTAGTATTTGAGTAATTGTCTATTGTACAGTTTGGTTGTGTGGAACATCACCGATGTTGCACAGCATCAGGAAATGTGACAGCGCACGAATTTCATATAACATTGCTTGTAATTGTTTACATAATGTTCAAAAAATATAAAAAATGGAAATTTTGACAAATTTAATGACAAACATCAAATGTAATTCGAAATATTTAAAAAGCCTCTGCAGTGAAGTAGTAATTGTGGTTATAATTAAATAAAAGAATTTCCTCAATGATTCATAATAAAATTACAACTCGTTTGTTGTCGTGCAAATGCTTCCATTGTTGCAATATTATACTATTAAAGAAAAGTATACATATGAAATTTTTATGTAAGAGTGCATAATCGCTGTCCCAAAACATCGTTCTTTCGTAACTTTCGTATTTAAACCACGATATAGGATAGGAAGGTAGAACGATGCGACTCTGTATACTTGCACAGCGGCAACTTAACAGCGAAACGTGCGTTAGACAAAGTTCACCTCGATCGTGATGTTAAATATATACCCGGAAGTCTTTAGTTTTTATAATAGCTTTAATTTCGGGTGGTAAAATGGGACGAAAATGGTGTGCCCCTTTTTCAACGTGGCTTACGAAAGTTGCAAAGAGAAACTATCGGTGATTAAAATACCAAAAGAAAAAGTGTTACACTGGCAGCTGTAAATACCGCGAGATGACAGAGATTTAACTGAAAACGATGTGGTATGTGAAAAGCATTGCAGAAGTGGGGACATTATTCGTTCAGTGAAAACAGATCTATACGAAGTAAGTGGATAAAATGATATTTCTAAATTTAAGCAAAGCTTTCCATATGATATACCTTAAGGTGGGTGTACGTAGCCACCTATTTATTGTCCTCAATATCATCAGGAATATAATATGTAAATCCTATCTTATAAATACATATTTATGGGTAAATTTCGTTTTATGAAGATGAGGATTATTATGATAATGTTAAAATCAGTTTGTATGGTTTATTTTCTTGGGATGTACATGGAGAGAATTTAATTTGTGAAAATATATATTTTTAGGTTGTAATGCTAATTAAACAATACTGTAAGCAAGAAGATAAACTAGGAAAAAAACGTCATTCACAAAAGAAGAAAGAATTACGATTTCAAAATTGTTAACTGGTAATGATAATGTGTTTAATAGCTAGTTTTCGTTTGTTACAATAAAAATTATTTCACCTTCCATTATATTATTTCAAATTAATGCTAATGTGGTTAAATACCAAAAATATTGCGGAAAAAATGGTGTGGAACGCATAGAGAATGTATAGAGTATGGCTTTGATCGGACACAATGCTCCCGTCTCTCTCACACACGACGATCGCCGCTCAGTCACCGCTTTTAAGCGAGTAGTCATTCTACCTTCCTATCCTATATCGTGATTTAAACTAATAAATAAGTATCGATATGAGGAATCGTAGTTTCGTGATAACCTCTAAAAGCCCAATGTTCACATTTCAAGGTATAGAGCTGGTTTTAAGAAGGGAGATATAGTTACCATCTATTATGTCTAATTCACATTTAGATGATGTTGAGTGGCGTGACACGCCCTTCTATTTATTTAATTTTAGTCCATAACGACTTTGTAAAAAATGGGGAGTTGTTGCGTGATACATATTGAAGACCTGCAGTGGACTACTGAGTGAGATATTAACATAGGAAAACTAGTACACTGCCTCAACAGTCAAGTGATGGAGAGGAGTTCATCAAATCCAGCCCTTATGCTTTTTATCATCGTGTTGGTAGACAACGCTTAGGCAATAATTGTTTTGTAGCGTTACATGGGCATAGATGTAGCAGGATAACTACGATTGATAAACGGTATCTTAAATTCACTCTTTTCTTTTTGCAACTGATGTTTGAGATATTTCTTCTTTTTAACATTTTTTTTTAATTTTTCAGCTAATCTAACATAAGTTATGTCACAATTAGTGGTTTTGAATGTATGAATTATGTAACTGTTATCGTATCAAAAATGTACGTCTTCCTAATAAATATTATCATTGCACTAATTATAAAGCGACACGGAACAGGAATCATTCGCGCCCACACAAATTAAATAAAACGCTGACCAGGACCAAACGACCTCCCTGATGAGTTAGCAATCTTTGAAGAGTTACATAAATACTTTTCGGTTAAAATATACACATCAAGTTTTCTCAGCAGTTATTTAAAATAGATAATGTAATAGTAAATTATGTTGTTACGAGTAATAATTACATTTGGTGTGGCGAAGCTGGACGTTTAATAATAATAACACAGCATGAGCAACACAGTCATTTCTACTCTGACAAACATCTTTAAACGTTATAAAACTATAAAATAAATTGCAAAATGCTGTTTTCTAATGTCTTTTAAATTAAGCACCTCATTATTGATTTTGATTTAACCAGAAAATGTAAACTAGTTTTTTTCAAATTTATATTAAGTTTATAGTAACTAAACGGTTCGAATATTGTAGATTTGTTGCTTATTTGTAACTTATGTGTTAATTGCCGATGTACACCGATAGTTTGTTTTAGTGATCACCCTTTAACCGCCCAGATCAAGGCGTTGTCTAATTGACTTTAACAATATTTGTCGAGTGGCACCGTAAGACGTTTTATATTTATTAAATAAATAAGCAAAAGCATAAAGCTGCGGTTTACACGATCATGTTTTTGTTTGGTGCGATAAAGTTACATAAAATATCAGAAAGTGCAACGGAGACGAGCAAAAAGGTGTTAAATTAGTTCGAATGGGTAGCCCCCTAGTGGACCAGATTAAACGTATAATTTCGAAAAACCATTTGTATTACACGTATTGAACGTATGTAACCCAAGTGAAAGCGTAATTTTATTGGCAGATTTAATTGGAAGGCTGGGAGTACAAAAAGAACATATGAAACGCGCTCTAGAAACGTCGTCTTATTTAAGATCAAATGACAATGGTGAACGTGTGGTCAATATTTTTGTAGAAAAAAATGTGTTTGTATCGGTTTAAACCTAAAATTGTTTAAGATGAACGTCTTAAAAACCAGGTTGGGATGTTTAAGGAATGATGCCTGGATCATATGGTTTCCCTCCAGCAGGTAATTAAAGGGTTTCTAAATCTGAAGATGTATTGTGAGTTTGCAGACTTGAAAAAAGGGTATAACTGAATGAACAAGGGGAAGCTATGGGACAATTAGGCGTGTGGAGTGAGTAAATATCTAGTAAATGAAATAAATGCTATGTGATGATAGCAGGACATGTGTCAAGGTGAAAGGAGGCTTGCGTGAATACTTAGACAAAGCTGCGCAATGTCACCCTGACTGGGTAATATAATAATCGATAAATGTATTAGGAAAGCGTGCATTGATGCAAATGGTACTAATACAAATGTACGAGCTCTGGTGTATGCTGATGACATTATATGGACAATAATGAAAAATGAGATGAGTATAGCTGACAAACGAAAGATGTGCTATAGTGTGTTTATCGCGTCAATACTGTAAGAAAGTAAAAGAAATGCTGCAAGAATGGATAGAATGGGGAATGTGTGGATTATAAAATAGTGTTCTGTTACAGTGACTAGTAGAATCACTGGAATATAAATATGGTATGTGTCATTTATTGCAAAGTATGCGGTAAATGGTTAACTAGTTATTATTTTAGGTAAATATATGTTCTAGGAGTTTCAATTGCTTTAAACATATTGATTTGGTGAATAAATTCATTGAAAAGCTGTAATTGACTACTTCCGTTGAAATAAATTTATATTCATTATCTAAAATACACCACATTTTAAGCGGTGGAACAAAAATTTGAATTTATGCGAAATTTTCATGTACAGGCTGTCCCAAATTCGAGGGCACGCATGGGGATCTCGCTTATTATAAGAGATAAGATATAGGTTTAAATTCGGCACTTTTGCTAAATTCGATGCCGAGTAATAATCTGAAAAGAAATTTGAGCTAACTCGAATGGATTTGGTTTTATGCTCAAAAAACTAAAAATTTCGATTTTCGTTTTTCGCGTTTGGCCACCTTATTATTAGGAATTTTCAACATTCGATTAAACATTATTAAGGCACCTTTTTACGCACAATACTAATACGATATTAAAAATATTATGTGACGTTTCGTTTATTCTGAACCATCATCAGGTTTATTTTTCCTTATGGGGGTTAAGATATATTTTTATGTCGTTGGATGGACAATGTTATGCTGATGTTAGCAATATATAACACTTTATGGTTGGATCGACTGCGAACTAAAATAATGAGAAAAATACGAAGAACAAGATTCCGTCTTCTTGGATCCAGCAAGGAATAATTACAGTAGTTCTACTTATTTAATTTGTTAAACTCGTTAGAACATCCAAAAAAATATAAAAACATTTAAACAATTTAAAAAAAAACATTAACAAACAACTCAAACAAGTATGTCTGTGTAACACGGTCATAATAGCGACAAAGCAAATTTATCGATAGGTAACAAAATAATTACATAGACAAACAAACAAAAATTATTATAATGAATGTTCGAACAAGTTTCCTCCTTCTTGAATACAGTAACGAATTCTTCTTCTACAATTGTTTACGCTTCTTTGAACGGTTCGCCTGGGAATTTGACGAGGTTCATTAACAACCCTATTCTGGAGTTCTTCTATATTTTGCGGTGGCGTCTTATAAATCATATTTTTTAAATAGCCCCAGAGGAAGTAATCTAAAGGGTTTAAATCTGGAATTCTTGCTGGCCACCTAAGTGGTCTCCTATTTCCCATCGATTTATCAGGAAATTCGCCGTTAAGATATTCACTTATTATCGCAGCATTATGAGGAAGAGCTCCGCCCATTTGCCACCAGAGAGTCCATCTTTCGTTTAGCGGAACATCATCCAAAAGGTCTGATATTTCGTGTGTTAGAAATGCGAGGTAGCGTTGAGACGTTAGGATACCTTCGTAAATAATTGGCCTAAGGAGCCTATCCTTCCAGATTCCAACGCACGCATTAAAGGACCGGTGGCCTTGTCCTCGCATTTACCTGTTAATTCGTGGATTTTCAACGGACCAGTAGTGCTCGTTATTACGATTAAACATTCCATTAGTGGAAAAATTGCACTCATCCGTCCAAATTATTTGATTGAGAAAGTTGTGATTTTCCAGCATTTTGGTATTAAGTTGGTTACAAAAATCCAACCGTCTCATATCGTCCCCATGCCGAAGAGTTTGACTAACGTGTAACTTAAATGGTTTATAACGGTGTTGCTTTAACACTCGCCAAACTGTCGTTTTTGGCACTTCAATAGTTTGCTCTATTTCTCTGGTAGATGTTGAAGGATTTTCTTGAACCTAAGATGGATAACATAAAGTCATAACTCTCAAAAAAAAATGTCTGCTGAAATTAGCAGTGAAGTGAGTGGAAATTCTTATAATTAGTATAATACTAACAAATAGTACCTGATGTAATATTTCTTCTTCGGCATCTCTGTCTAGTCTGCTACCATATGCATTTCGAGGTTTGTGAAAACATCCAAATTCTCGCAAATTTTGGTCTAATTTTAAAAAATATCTCTGGTTTGGTTGCTGCCTTTCCGGATATTCCTCTAAATATCTTTGTTCTGCTCTGACACTATTTCTATTGCAGCTATAAAATATCCTTATCATGTCTCGTTTTTCTGAATTTGAAGACATTCTAAAGAAACTTGCAAATTTTAAAGCACTAACACGAAGTATCTTGCAGTTATTACCCTTTTTACAATTAGAAAATGACATGACAAAAGCCAACTCCTGAGTTTTGTTTGATTCATGGGTATCGTGATAATGTAATATTTAGTTTTTAATTTAAGAGTATTTTAGTTCGCAGTCGATCAAACCATGAAGTGTTATATATTGCTAAAATCAGCATAACATTCTCCATCCAACGCCATAAAAATATGTCTTAACCCCGATTAGAAAAAATAAACCTGATGATGGTTCAGAATAAACAAAACGTCGCATAATATTTTTAATACCATATTAGTATTGTGCGTAAAAAGTTGCCTTAATAATGTTTAATCGAATTTTGAAAATTCCTAATAATTAGGTAGCCAAACGCGAAAAACAAAAATCGAAATTTTTAGTTTTTTGAGCATAAAACCAAATCCATTCGAGTTAGCTCAAATTTCTTTTCAGATTATTACCTGGCATCGAATTTAGCAAAAGTGCCGAAATTAAACCTATATCCTATCTCTTATAATAAGCGAGATCCCCATGCTTGCCCTCGAATTTGGAACAGCCTGTACATGTTTTTAATAAAGCGTTTTTAAAATTATGTAAGATGAAATCAATATCGTTTTAAAATCGCAGTTTTCCATATAAGGTAGAATAAACAGTAATAACGTACATAAGTAATAGTGACTATAAAATTTTATGTTTAGGAACTATGTTTGTGCTGCACACAATTTTCTTATCATTGTTAAAGTTAAACTTGTTCATACTTACCATTGGTGGATGTATTTAGATAGGAACATTGGAGATTGGCGTATATACAGGTTTAAAAAGGAATTTAGATTACTACGCATTACTAATAGGAGCAACATTCGCTTAACGATAAAACAACAAAAATATCTTTTTCCTATGACTGGTGTTTATAATTAGTTCCAGTAAAAATAGTTATTAATATAAAAACCTAAAAATATATTACAAGGTATTTATTTTACAATTATTGGGAAAGTGGACGATATGATATGGCAATTTTCTTGAGTGCTTTAAGAAATTTTTATTACTTTAATCCAATAAAACGTTAAAGTGTTACTCTAAAAATTTTACTATTTCTACCGATAATTTCAAATTTATAGACTTGTCATTTTATTATAGTGTCGATTTTTAGCCATTTCACTTTTATAAAAACTTTGTTATGTCCCGAAGATATATATTACTTCTTTTTCCTAGCGTGTTTAGATACGAAGATAGACTTATTAGTATTCATCTCCTGCAAAAAAGTCATTCTTTAAAATATAGACGCAAAGTAGCTTCCACAAAAATCATCAATTTATAACACTTTCTCTATCATTTTTATATTTTCAAACTACTTAGATTGAATCTACGTTTTACTCTCACTCACATTAAAAAAATGTGCAAAAGAGTAACATAAAAAGAAATGACATCTCAAAGTTTATATATGAAATTATATTATAAATTTATCCCAAGTGGCTAATACAATTGTATCATAATAAAATGGCGCCCACAAGAACTTTATTAGTTTCTGATTTACGATCTAAATATTTGAAGTAAATCACCAAAGTATTTACCCGAAGGTCAACTGCCGAATTTACAGTCTTATGAAAGTTTCCATAACAAACTATAAATTGTTAAGAAGAGGAAAATAACAAACCCGAAAAAAAATCATATTTGTACCTGTATTTTATTCAACAATTTTTTTTTTATTTATGAGTGCCACTACATTGTCATAATCTTAAAGCCAGGGCAAACGTTTGAACATAGCAAGAAAAAAAATTGCAAAAACTTTTCAGCATTAATAGTTTAATGTATTATATGATTTCCCCTCGTAAATTTAAACTAGCTTTCTAACTTGAAAACAATTGTCTCCGAAATGAGTTTCGTTAACTTTCTAATCTTGTAAAACTTGAAAAAAATCTGAGAAAAATTTTTAGCATAGAAAAATAATGCAATTTTTACGTAGAACTTACAAGTATTCAAATCATCAAAATATTATTAGTCAGTTAACAATTAGCTTTTCAGTTTCATGAAGTACGTAAAATAAAAAGTTTTCTTGCTCATCCTCATAAAAACATTAAAGTAGAGGACATTGTCTGTTGGCAATATAATACCACGCTTGGGATCGTACCTCTAAAAAGAAAAGAGAAAGTTTATCTACTTACAGGAACGGATCAAGAAGATTATTTCCAATAAAAGGAATTACGAATACAATCTCTACAAGTAGCATAAGGGACACAATTGAAAGGACAAAAATGTAACAGTATAGTGTTTCCGGAATTTGACTAAATTATTCAGGAATAAAATATACGTGTTGAATAACTAGGTATTTGTTTAAAGAAACGAAAGTATTATAGTACTGCTTATTTGTATTAAATATTTACTCATTTTTACTTTCCAACCTACATATACACATATAGGTACAGAAGGTTATGCATCGCCTTTTTTTTGACTATCGCAATAATCAGTCTATTAACTCTTTTTACAACGCGTTCGTGCGTGCGGGTGCCCGTACGTGCTAGTGTGTGTGAGTGTGAGTGTGAATGTGTACGGGTGTATGCGTGTGTGTATGTGGGAGTGGATCTGTTTGTGTGTGCACGTGTGTGTGTATGTGTATACGTATGTGTATGTGTATATGTATGTGTATGTGTATGTGTATGTGTATGTGTATGTGTAAGTGTATGTGTATGTGTATGTGTATGTGTATGTGTACGTGTACGTGTACGTGTACGTGTACGTGTACGTACGTGTACGTGTACGTGTACGTGTACGTGTACGTGTACGTGTACGTGTACGTGTACGTGTACGTGTACGTGTACGTGTACGTGTACGTGTACGTGTACGTGTACGTGTACGTGTACGTGTACGTGTAGGTGTACGTGTACGTGTACGTGTACGTGTACGTGTACGTGTACGTGTATGTGTTGTAACGCTTCTTTCTTTACAATAATTAAATTTAAAAGGGTTCAATTTAATTTATCTCGGTATAGCTCAAATCGGGTCTTGTCTTAACAAGACGGGGGTGGTTCGTATCGTGGTGCTCAACATTGTACTCTGTGAATAATATAACAAAACTATTTTAAACGTATATTACCTATTGTTTTATAAATCTAAGATAATCTAACCTACAGGAAATAACAATAATATAACAAAAATGACAATAATATAACAAAACAAATCTTATTGGGTGTTACCGGGGATGTCCTGGTTAGCAACGCCCGTTTGGCTGGTCCCCGGTGGACGATAGTGGTTGTTACTGGATCCTGAGCCGTTTCTGTGGAAATATAAATTATTGTGGTTCAATGGTTGGTGTGTTATGACCCAAAAATCCTACTAATGACAATTTAATTTTGTTTATTATGACCGTTCAGGCCGGCCCTGTACACGGTAGCCTGGTATTTGTTCAGGTGGCGCTATGTAAAATTTTGTATATTTTAGATAAGCTGGGACAACGAACGCGTTGGTGTCTTTAAGCAGGTCAAAGAGAAAATCAATAATTTAAAGTAACCTTGGTGCGCATGACATTCTTATACGTGATTTGGCTTTCAGACTGACTGGATGTGAGCTCAGTACCTGGAATTCTTTATACAGGATAGGTTACTATTTACATGTATTAAATGCAAATTGTACGTACGCGTTTAATTATCTAACCTAACTAAACAAGCTGATCTCACGATTTCTTAATTAATGGAGAATGTATTTACAGTAATGAAATGAATATCTAACATTTAATTATGCCCGAAAATAAATGTATTCATTCTTTATTATTAAAAAAACGTCTGTTTTTGTTAAACGCGGATACTTTTCGTATTAGCGAAACTTACTCTAACTAACAAATACAGGGAAGACGGAGTTTATCACGATCTTTTACGTTAATAATTACTAAAGATTGCTTCTTTATTGTTATAAACGAATTAATCGGAGGCCAGTTTACACAACCTTTTAGGACTGCGTGTAATAAATTGAACAATTCTGAGAATTGTTTCCGACGGAATGCAGGTGTTTCAAGTAAGTTCTTTATATGCGATTGCGAGACGCAGGAGTACGTTTAATGTAATTTATCACGTAGACGCACCACGGGTTCGTCTTTATATCTGGAGGATCACGCGCGTGATCTCTACGAATGCGGCTTCTAGTATTGAGATTGCCTGTAATCTAGGTCAAGGCGTCGCTTGTTTGTATTGCTATTTTCCTCAGGATCAGGTCGGTGTATTGTATGTGTAATGTATCTGTAATATCTGGTTAATGGAGAGCCTTTGCTAAGATTCTGGGTCCAGCCCGTCGGCTGCTGTACTATGGGATCTCCAGGTGGAGCGGTAGAATTTGAGCGAGTACCCTTCTTGCCGCTGGAGTAAATGGAAGATGCCTTCTGGGCGTTAGCCCGAAGTAGCAACGTCCTGGTTTGTGTGTATGTGTGTCGAAGGTAAGTTCGGGCTTTACAGCCTGTCGTCTACTTCTAGTGTGTGTACTGGAACGGTTAGATAACTTCAGGCTCTGCAGCCCGTCGTTTCTCTAGGTGTCTGGTGTAATGTTTTAGAAACGTGGTGCAATAAAACTTACGTGCTGTTAACCTTAGCGTAACTTAACCAGCAGTTTGATTGTACAAAGCTGATTGACTGGTGCCGGCGGCGAAGTAACGCGACTAAAAATGCACGATAATTCAGGATAAACGGATGCGGTAATCGGCAGGTCGGCGACGTATACAACGACACTAACTAGGCAGGCACGCGGTCTGGATCTCGGTTCAAGCTGTCGTTCAAACAACTGTAAAGTTAAGCTGGATCATTACAGTGTATGAGTATGTGTATGTGTATGTGTATGAGTATGTGTATGTGTATGCGTATGTGTATGTGTATGTGTATGTGTATGTGTATGTGTGTGTATGTGTATGTGTATGTGTATGTGTATGTATGTGTATGTGTATGTGTATGTGTATGTGTATGTGTATGTGTATGTGTATGTGTATGTGTATGTTGTATGTGTATGTGTATGTGTATGTGTATGTGTATGTGTAGTGTATGTGTATGTGTATGTGTATGTGTATGTGTATGTGTATGTGTATGTGCATGTGCATGTGCATGTGCATGTGCATGTGCATGTGCATGTGCATGTGCATGTGGATGTGCATGATGTGCATGTGATGTGATGTGTATGTGTATGTGTATGTGTATGTGTATGTATATGTATGTGTATTGTATTGTATGTTATGTTATTGTATTATGTATGTGTATGTATTGTATGTGTATGTGTATGTGTATGTTGTGTGTGTGTTGTGTGTATGTGATATGTGTAGTGTGTGTGTGTGTGTTGTGTGTCTGCGTGTGTGTGTGCTGTGTGTGTGTGCTGTAGTGTGCGTGTGCGTGTGCTGTGCTGTGCGTGTGCGTGTGCGTGTGCGTGTGGTGTGCGTGTGCGTGTGCTGTGCGTGTGCGTGTGCGTGTGCGTGTGCGTGTGTCGTGTGTGTGTGTGTGTGTGTGTGTGTGTGTGTGTGTGTGTGTGTGTGTGTGTGTGTGTGTGTGTGTGTGTGTAGTGTATTGTATGTGTGTGTATGTAGTATGTGTATGTGTATGTAGTATTGTATGTGTATGTGTATGTGTATGTGTATGTGTATGTGTATGTGTATGTGTATGTGTATGTGTATGTGTATGTGTATGTGTATGTGTATGTGTATGTGTATGTGTATGTGTGTGTGTGTGTGTGTGTATGTGTGGTACGTGTACGTGTACGTGTACGTGTACGTGTACGTGTACGTGTACGTGTACCTGTACGTGTATGTATTTTGTCAAAGTCGAAACATTAAAACACAATTTTTCAACTTTTTTTCAAATTTGTCAAAGTTGAAAAATTAAAACATAATTTTTCAACGTTGACAAAATTGTTTACAACATATTTAACAATTTTTAACAGAATTACTACTGACGAAGATAACTGTAAGTGTTATCGAAACGTTTAGATTGTATAATTTAAAATATACCATTAAAAAAAAACAAAAAAGATAAGTAATTTAGAATTTCAGAGTTGGTTACATTTTTTTCTTTATAGTTTTTTAATTTAAAGTGAAATGTGATATTCTGTTATGTGCAATAATAACCTAATAATCTATTTTCAGTATAACTGAAGTATTGCAATCAAGATATTATGTGTAAATTGAAAAATAAAAAACAATTTAACATTTTATAGCCTTTAGAGATGGATGATATAACACTTACGTTAATGTAACCCTCAATTACTATTTGTTAATTAATGATATTTATTGTTACATAACGAATTTGCTATACTTTTCATCAATCCCAGCTTCCAAAGAATACAACAGCTTTTTCTAAGAATAGTATTTTAGGCCTAGGATAAGATATTCCTTTGATCAGTGGTTTACTAAAACACACAAAAACAAATCAAGCATGGGTTGCTCTTTTATACAGGGTGTCACGGAAAATCACCGACAAACTTCGACAGGATGAAATTAGGAAATGTTTCCCTCTTTAAATTGTGAACATTTGTTATTGATTGTTCTGCAGTGGCGTCAACCTTCAATCCTCAAAGAAAATTATTTTTGCAAAATAAATTAAAATTTTTCTGCTTTATTTTGGTAACACATTTTAAAATAAAGGAATTTTGTCTCTTAAACTTTTCTTCTAAGAAAAATTGACAAAATTTGATAAATAGTTTGTATTCTGCAACTACTGATCCGGGCTTATATGATAATTTATTTAGTGTTCAAGACAAAATAAAATTAGTTAATTTTCAAAAGTTCCTACCTACTTAAGTAAAACGCATTCCTGTTTATTATTTTATTGTTTTTGCAAAATCATTTGTATTCTGCAACTACTGCTCCGTGCTTATTTGATAATTTATTTAGTAGTAAGCTGCGTCTTCAAGACAAAACAAAATCAGTTAATTGTCAAAAGTTCTTACGCATTTAAGTGAAACATGTTCCTGTTTACTATTTTGCTATTTATGATGGAACATTACTCGTATTCAGAATTAACTGCATGCATTTTGTATTTGGCGAATGTGGAGGTAATTCTCGAGCTGCATCACACCGCTTTCAACATAAATTCAGCATAAATGTTTAGGGGCAGGAATTAAAATCTGCATTATGCTTTTCGTTGTTAATAACACCTGCGATTATTAACAAAGCTATTTCTTTGTTAGAATTAACTGGATTATTTTAATTGATTTCCTGTTTATAGTTGTGAATGCTTCTATCATTTTTATATTGAAGTTTTTCACAACTTTACACTTACATCATAACTTGATTAAATTTTGTTATGTGTGTTTTTTGGATGACATTTTTCATTGTTAGCCTTTGACCGTTATAGGGTGTTCTGACTTTATATTATGTTATATTAATACCAGACTGATGTTTATGTTTCCATTTTTCAACTTTCACAAAATTCTTTAACATCTTTAACAATTTGTGTGCTGTATTTTAATAATTTATTCATGTTCTTAAGTTACTTATTTTCATTGTTTTAGTTAGATTTGTACAAAAGAGAATAATATAAACTATAAACCCATTTTTGTGTTGTGTATTTGACAGTGTAAAGCCAGGTAGCTAAGATACAAAGACCTTACTCCCTTTCTCCAAAGTTAGCAATATTTTTAGGGCGATTTCAACACATTAATTCCACAAATTTATTAATTAATATGAAAATGGGAACTTTCACCATTATTACACATAATAAAATGCTTATCTTTTTTTGGGTTTTTCAATTGTGTATTTCTATATTTTACAATCTAAACTTTACGAGAAAGATGTTGAGACAATTTTGTGAAAGTTGAAAAATTAAAACATAAACATCAGCCTGCCATTAATATAACAGTTTTAGAAACGTATAAAGCGAACTTTAACAATTTTAATAGATAATATTACTACTGACGGATATAGCTGTAAGTGTTATCGAAACGTTTGAATCGTATAATATAAAGTACACAATTAAAAAGTCCAAAAAGGTAAGTATTTTATTATTAATTAATAATTTTTGTAAACCGACTTGTAAAATGGAAATGTTGTATAACACAATAGTATAATACTATAGTAGTTCCCTAAACAGTGAGGTTTCACTATGATGACTTTTCTATATATTAAAGCTGATTTTTTTTTAATCCTGGCATTTTTTATTGTTAATTTACGTTTTAATATAGATCCTGTTACTACTCGTTGCAAAATCGCTTGGCAATGGTATGTAATATTGAAACCAATGAGCATTATTAATAATAAGTATTGTTTAATTTAGTAGAATTTCCTAGTAATTATACTGTGGAGTTCTACAAAGCAAGTTCACAAAATATTAAGGGATAAAATTTTGTAACATTTGGTTCTTGGGTATGGAAACAGCATATTGGACACAAAATGATACACTTCGGTATTTACAATCACAACTAGAGGACGTTTTAGATATATATTTATAGAATTAATGTGATTCAACCGCTGTTAAATCTTTCGGTAAAAAGTTTAATTATACCTAATGAATAACATTTTAATCAATAAAAAGATTAGCATAATTTTACAACCATGAACGTTCATTTTGATCTAGTAAATCCAAATAAATAAGATAAAAATCGTTTCATTAGAATTGAAAAACTATCTACAAATTTACAGTATCCGTAAAAGATGAACATGAATTTTATATTAAAAATTAAATTGATTTTTTTTTAATAATTGTTTATTTTAATTAGGTTTGACAACCAATAAAGTGTCACATTTATTAACATTAAAACACCATTTTTATAACTGTGTTGTTAAACACAATTTTTTTTATTACCTATAAAGTTACAAAAATGATTTTTTTTCTAGAACCGCAGTTACATGATTATGTGTCTATTTAAAGTTTATAGCACAATAATACACAAATTTACATAAAATTATGGATTTACTCGCTTCTATAAAAACTTGTAGTTTTTCACAGACTTATATATTGCTTATACCGTTTTCTAGTGAGTTTAATCGGCTAATTTCAATATTAAGGCTGAACTTTTATAAGAAAATTATTATTATAAGTTTTTTTTATATATCAAAACTACCGAAAGTGATCAACATTCTAATATTCTGATTTTTTCGTTAAACGTCTCAATTTCTTGCAATATTTGTCTAATGGTTTTTCCTTGAATGAATGCACAACTAAAAGTTTATTATTCAGAATGAAGCTAAACACGTAATCGATGAATACACTGTCAATTTTTAATAAAGAACTATATTTAACGCACTATTAGTTCAGACATAATTATAGTTCAATACAAAACAGTGTACAGGTTGTCCCATTTTCGTATGTTTTAGGGGGTATCTGGCTTATTTTTTAGGTTAGAACCTTGCGGTTTTCGCGACACCGTGCTATTTTTTAATGAAACCAAAGATGCACTAATCAAATTTGCCATAGCCTTCTTAGTTTGTGTGCTACAGGGTGATTTTGAAAAAAATTGCATTTTCAGTCATCCTGTAACTCTGCTATTGTCAGACATAATAAAAAAGTAAAAACTGATATTTATTGATTTTTTTACGTAGAATACAGTGGCGTTCTCAGATTTTCTTTACAGGTCACAGTTTTTGAGATATTGACATAACCTATTTTTTTTATGTGACACCCTATCTACTTTTTTAAAATCTTTTTCCCCTTGCCAAGAGCTTTTCAAAAATATAGTCTATAGTCTATATTTATTTTTATAAATAACGTGAGAAAATGGTTTTCTTTTATAATTTACATTGATTATAGTGGATAGCCGTGGGTAACCATGGTAACGCACAAAACAAAATAATGAACGTTCTGCTATTACTTAGGTATTTGATTTTTGAAGTTTCTGCTTCTCGCAAATTATTCCTGGTTACATTTTCTCAAATTTAGTGCTGATATTTATTGTTATTCGTTGTTTTTGTTTATTGTTATCGTTCTTGTTCTTGTTGTTGTTTAGTTATTTTTTAATATGGCTCGAAACCAAAAATTTGAAAACTTTCAGAAATATGATATGAATACATGCTTCCTATTATCTAATGAAAACGCAGACCAGTCCTTAGAACTCTATCTGAACAAACAGCTCAGGTAATGTTTACCTTAGAATTTGTATTTATTTTATATACCTATTTTGTCATATAGATATCCCGAAAGAAGACAACCCGACAGAAGAATATTTCAAAAACTAAAATTTAATCATTGCCAACATGGATGTTTTGACAAACCTCGACCCCAAGTTTACAACAAAGAGAACGAGGAATCAGAGATCAACGTTTTAGGAGTTGTTCAAGCCAAACCTGAAACCTCGTGCAGGAAAATAGATGAAGAGACTGGTGTGTCTAAAACAACAGTGCAAAGGATTTTAAAAAAACATAAATTCAAACCCTACAAGTATAAACTTGTTCATCATCTGCATCCTGGTCATGCTAAACGTAGATTGGAGTTCTGAAATTGGTTTATAAATATGCAAACTCAGGACAATAATTTTGAAAAAAAAATAATTTGGTCAGACGAGGCACATTTCACAAGTTCGGGAATTCTTAATAGACACAACCCGCGGTTTTAGAGTCAAGAAAACACCCACGTGATTTTTCCTAGAGAGCGTCAAGGCTTGTTCGGATTTAGTGTCTCCTGCTTTATTTTTAACCGAAAAATAGTTTACAAGATTTATGAAGAAAACCTAAACTCTAATGGATACTTACAAATTCTACAAGAAAAAACTATGAACATTTTAGAAGATATTCCACTGGCTCAACTGAACGATATATTCTTCCAGCAGAATGGGGCTCCAGCCCACAATGCTAGAATAATACAAAACTGGCTAAATGAACGTTTTCCCAGGAGATGGATTGGAACAAATTGACCTGTTCGATGGCCACCACGATCAGCGGATCTCTCGGTTTTGGATTTTTTTGTGGGGGTATTTAAAGAATAAAATTTATTCAAGGCAATATGCCAACATGCAACAATTAAAAATTGCAACGGAAAATGCTTTTGCAGAATTACGAAGACAATCATTTATTTTGAAAAATGCTATTAAAAGAGTTTATAAACTTTGTGAAACTTGTAGGAGACATAATGGTCTGCGATTTGAACAATATTTGTGATCAATTAATTATTTTATTTTTTATCAATGTAAATTATAGAAAAAAATCATTTTTTCACGTTGTTCATAAAAATAAGTATAGACTATACTATATTTTTGAAAAGCTCTTGGCAAGGGGAAAAAGATTTTTAAAAAATATATAGGGGGTCCCATTAAAAAAAAGGCAGGTATGTCAATATCTCAAAAACCGTGACCTCTAAAGAAAATGTGAGTATCGCCACTGGATTCTACGTAAAAAAGTTTACAAATATCAGTTTTTACTTTTTTAATATGTCTGACAATAACAGAGTTACAGGGGATGACTGAAAATGCAATTTCTCCACAATCACCCTGTAGCACAAAAACTAAGCTGGCTATAGCAAATTTGATTAGTGCATCTTTGGTTTCATTAAAAAGTAGCACGGTGTCGAGAAAACCGCAAGGTTCTAACCTACAAAATAAGCGAGATACCCCGTAAAACATACGAAAATGGGACAACCTGTAAAATGTTTTCTGAAGAAACGTTTTTATGTGTTGTGTTATACAAATTGGTAGCATATATCAAAGATGCGAGAATTTATAATTCTCCGTCACTCAATCCAAATTTACCAGATTAATCACTTAAAATCTTTGTATTGTTCTGCAACAATATTCTTATCAGAATCGTAGCTGAGGTCATAAGCGCCCAAGGCATTTTTGAATTTTGCGCCCCTAAATCTGTTGGTAATTAATTATTCTGTTGTAAGAGGAGCAATACAATACTTTTAATTAAAGATTCTTTTAGGTGCCTTAATCAAGTGCAAGATAGCGTAATTCGTGTTTTAATTTTGTTTAAACCCCTGATATGTCGGACCTTGTGTTACACTTCTTTTTAATTATTAAATGTAATCGTACTCAACTGTGAATTTGTTTACAACTTTTAGTATAATCTTTTCGCAATCTTGAATTACTTTATACATTTCGAATGTTTTGCAAAAGTTGCAACGTCATTTCTCTAATGGAATTTCTGAAATGGGAATTTTGATTTGCACAAGTGCGTTAGGCGCTGTTAAAAATATTTTAATTTCCTGTTCCTTGTTTGTTGTGTTAGTCGCAAATTTATTTATTTTACAAATAAATACGTGAACAAAACTAATATTCCTTATTTACAGGAACCCTAAGAAAACATGGTGGCAGCCAGGTGGTCTTCCCGAGTTAATAGTACATAAGCTCAGTCGTAATGGCCATATAAATCCGTGAGATAATCGGATACGTTTCCGTATTATAATACTGTGTTGAAATCATACGCGCAAAAATACGATAACACAGTATAAAAAAGTGTTCTACAGTATAACCATACCAGTCACGCTAATCCCTTGTTTATTAGAAAACTTTCTCCACGCTTTCCTATCCCTGCATACCTCCCTGGCTTTCCGCAAGATTCATATATTGTCTCTGACACGTCCTTTTATTTTCAAAACTCCTTTCTTTTATCAAATATTCTACAGCATTAGTTTTAGGCCAGGCCCGATCTCACCTATAACTTCACCCACATATATCTACTGTGTTAATCTTGCGTTGTTCATTCTTTCGGTGTGACCAAACCAAGGAAGGAAAAGGAAAGGGACCGGGCTCTCCGAGCTCCTTCAGCCACAATCATAGATTTCCAGCATACATACATACATTACGTATATGTGCATGGTGGGATTAAGGATGGGTGTGGTCAGGATAGGATCGGAAGGAACGAAGTTAGGGTTTTGAAGGGGGAAAATACTACCCCAGCATTCGCCTGAGTAGCCGCACATGGTGTGCATATATGCAGTGACCATGCCGCTAGTTAAAGTTCTGAGGGGGATAGTCTATCATCGTCTGTTCTTTGTCATACTCCTTCCTTATTATACAGTCATTCTTCATCTTATCCCTTCTCGTATTAACGTATGCGCTTCTAAGGAATCTCATGCCTGGCTACCGTCATGTACTGCCCTTGTTCGGTTTATTAGACCTTTACTTACGCCATATTCATTTAATATTTCCTCCAGCTTCTCCCTATTCACTCAGTCTTATGAAATTAATATTTAATCTAAGCCCTTTATCCAATTCGGAGTCCCACAGGGTTTTATAATAGGCCCTTTACTGTTCTTAATATATGCAAACGACTTTGGAATTTTTATGAATACACCAAACCTGAAAGCTAACGTAGTCTTGTTTGCCGATGACACTACATTAAGCGTAAGCGATAATACACTACGCATTGTTAGTAATGTGCCGTACCGTGATGATTGTAAAAGTTGGTTTATAACACTAAAAATTTTAACAATACCTGGTATATTTATTTTTCGGTCTCCTGCATGTAAAAAAAAACCTACACATGTTTAATATAACTGAACATAATATTCAAGTAGGAAGATGCACTGTTACGTTCAACCAGTTTTAAGCTGAAGCAGTCCGTCAGTGGCCCGAACAATTGGGGAATAGAATATAACAATGCACTAAATGAGAATATAAAAACGTTGGAAATCTCTAAGTTTAAAATGACCGTGAGAAACATCTTAGTTCAAAGTGGTTTTTATAACTTTGACGAATTTTTAAAATTTTGTAAACAAACTTAATGTTTGCTATTTTCAATGTTTCTTTTGTTTGACTTGTGTAAGTAACTTTTGTTATATTAGCACCAAATACATATTATTATTATGCTTTCTCCAAATCTACAAACGCACTTTTCGATCACCTGCTAGAAAGCAACCATCTGATCAACACATTCTCTCCCGCGCATGAAGCTGCCCTGCACATCCCAAATCTTAGTTTGTGTAGTTTCATGTACTCTATCAATCAGTACTCTTCCAATTACTTTATCAGGTACACTAATCAAACTTATTCCTCTGTAGTTGTTGCAAGCACTCTTCTTCCCCTCACCCTTATACAGTGGTACAATAAGCACGCTTTTTCAATCAATCGGCACTTTTACACATTTAAGGCTTGCGTTGAATAATTCACATAATATTTGCACCTCCATATTTTAGCATTTCACCAGTGACATTAATCACGCCTGCTCCTTTACCGTTTTACAATTTTCCATTTAACCCAATATAATCCTCAGTTTCACTCTCTATTCCTTCTACATTCTCCTTATTAAACACTTCAGTCTTATTTTCCTCACTACTGTACAGCTTTCCGAAATATTCTTGCCAACATTTGCACACTTCACAACCGTCCCATACTATTTCGTTGCTCGTACTCGTCACTCCTGTAACGTTCTGTTTTTGGTCATGCCTTTTATTTTTGACCCATTTCCAGATGAGTTCTTTGTTTCCCTCAAAACCATTCTGCATTTTCTCACCTTCCGCAGCCATCACTTCCTCTTATTCTACTTATTATCACTGCCTCCTTCGTTTCTTTATTTCTTAATCTGTACACTCATACAAACGCTTTTTCTCAGTCTCATATTTTGCAGCAATCATTGCCATGTACGCGTATTTTTTCTTACACAGTGCCTTTTTCACTGATTCATTCCACCAAGCACATTTTTTCTCATATCTGCTTTGCACAATTGACAGCACAGTATTTGAAACTTATCCATGCACTTTCAACGTCATTGCTTTTATTTGTTCGTTCCACATTACTTCATTCACATTCAGCTCTTTACGCACAGCATCTGCATATCTCATTCTCGAACCATTATCTACCCTAATTCTGGATGTTCCCACTACATTTGCTTTCCTTCTCCAGACCCTCTTTTGCCCTAAACAACTAAAGAGTGGTTACGTCCACACTCCGATCCGCGCATTGCTTTCGTATCTTTCATCAGTCGTCCATCATACACTATCAAGTGAATCACGCTTTTAGATTCACCTCCTTGCCATGTATGTGCACGAACAAAGCACGAATTTAGACAAATCCCGTTTTGTTTAGACAAATCAAGAAATGTCTGTTAATTCCAGCCTGAAGGCGAATCGGACGGTGATTTCGTATCTTGTATAGACAAATTGCGATTTGAAAGAAACTTAGCCATTTCTAAATTTGTCTAGACAAAACGATTGCCCGCACATGACATACATATCTAAGTAACGGTTTTAATGTCATAACGGTAAAGCAGTTCTGGCATAGTGATAGTGGTCGTTGGCCACACAATCGGTGCGGGTTCGATTCCCGACTGATGAATGTTTCTTTTAGGTTATAGTGGTTTTTTTATCTAATCTAAACTAGATTATGATGCAATTTCTTTAGGTTACAGTAGTTTTGTTTATCTAATCTAAACTAGATAAACAAAATACATTTCTGCCAAATTTTCACGCGTGCACAGGTCGTGGAACCGATTTTTCTACTTAGTCGCTCCTATTTAGATAAATCCCGTTTTGTTTAGACAAATCTAGAAATTTGTGTTAATTATGGTCTGTGATCGTACTGTGATTTCGTATCTTGTCTAGACAAATTGCGAATTGTCTAAAAAAACTTAGTCATTTCTAAATTTGTCTAGACAAAACTAAATTTGTCTACATTTCTTGTATTGACCGTAACCAATACATATGCACATGTTTATGCTTAAACCACGTATTGGATACAAACAGGTTTCTCTCTACACAGATCTTCACCAGGCATTCACCATCCTCATTGACTCTTTGGTCCTAGGACGCGTTCAGTATGTTCTTTGTGTACAACCACCCATCCATTCATATCTCCCAATAACACCACTCATTCGGTTGGCTTACATACGTTCAAAACGTTTTCTACATCATTTCAGAAGTTCTGACACTCTTACTGTTTTTCTCCAATAACCGGTGCATAACATGCAATGGGAAACATTTTTCGGAATTCCACTTTCATTCTGACACACGTTACCCGGGGGGATAGCAATTCGTACTGTTTAACACATCTTTTCGCTTTTCACTCACAATAACTCCAACTCATTTAGTGCCATGCATTTCTGTCTCAACTCCTAACCACAGTGCTAGACTGCTATCCTGCATCTTCACAGCATCCCTTTGTTTGCGCTTTGTCTCCGATACACAAAGACTATCAAGATGCTTTTCATTCATTACATTTGCAATTTGAAATATTTTAGCATGCATACCTTTAATATTCCACGTACCAACTCGCCAATTTTTCCTTCCTCGTCAGTAACGGGCCTGTCTAACCACCCTTTGTAGCCAGTTACATCAGCTGGCAGACTAGTTATTAGCCAAATCGTACCCCGGACAATGTAACATTCCCTACTAACGGTATCGTCCTACATTCTGGCAATGCTGGCACTTATTACCCCGACAAGAAAGGAGGTAAGAAGTAGAAAATAGAGACATAGACAAGACAGATATATATATATATATATATATATATATATATATATATATATATATATATATATATATATATATATATATATATATATATATATATATATATATAGAGAGAGAGTGAATCACGACCGACGCCATGGAGTTCTACGGCGAAGTGGCATATCAAAGTTATGTTTTTTTAAATGACACACCCCATATATTACTGCATTTTCGAATTTTACATAAAAAGTAAGTAGGTATAGGTTCCCTATACTTACATAATATAGTTCTATAATGTTGGTCAGACGGATAACAGGTCACGCCCTTTTACGGAAAACTATCACAAATGAAAGAAGTAAATTTAACAGAAAACTTTATGCCTGTCAAACCTTGAGTACTATCAAAATTCTTTCCTTTATATTTGACACCTTGGATCGACTAATTGAAAATTCATCATATTCATTATTTGTGAACTCTACTAGACAGAAACAAAAATTTGAACGCCTTTCTCAAAATCTCATTGCACCTTAGAACCATTAAGGATGGCTCGACTTTATATAATAGTTTAAAATAACTTATCAAACAAATTATACAGCACTTATTAAAAAATTTAACATAGTAACACCTCAAATGTCACCAAAAAAAGAGTCGCTACAGTAGTATTTGCGCATGAACCAAATGTGCAAACAATATGCGTACGAGTTTATTTTTACAATAATTAAATGCATGTTTTTATGCAACTATAATATGCAACTCAATCTGCACGCAATGCATGTTATGTTGCCCAAATAAACGTAAATTTTATTAACAAATGTCAAGAGTTTGTTACAAGAGGATTACGCAAAAATTATTAAACATCAGATTACATATTCTGAATGACAAAGTAAATTAGAGTATTTTATCATCCTGCGTTACTACTAAATATCCGATCTGCAGAGATTAAACACCCACTAGGAGTTCCTAAACCGCCTGCAGCCGTTCTAACCCTGCAAAACAGTGGCCGGATCCTCCAAGTGATCCGTCTTTGGATACCGACTAATTATTATTGTTTGTTCATTTGAATGTGTTTTATTTTGGTTTAGAGTAATTGTTATTTGAAATAATATAAAATAGTTTAAGTAGTTATTTAGAACTGTATTAAATAGGTAATAAATAATGTATTTGTTAAGATCAGGTAGTTGTCATAATTATTCTACGAAGCACACCCTCGTTTGAATTAGCTAGGCCGGGAACAGCAAACATAGCTAAAAGTAAAAAGTCAACTGATTACGAAAGCACATCAAATAATCTTAAATCTTAATTTTCATTATCCCGCTTGGCATCATATTGAACACGTAGAAAACATAAATTCGACAAACAATAGCGTGCAGATCACAAAATGCAACGTGAAGACGCTTCGGTAATTGATGCCTGAAGGGCATCTAAACTATACTATAATACCAAAGAAAAAACAAAGCGTATTCATTTGCGTACTTATATACAGTTCTACAATTTTTAATGAAATCACAAAACACAGAAAAGTAATTACCTTAAATTTGCTCAGATTTTCAGTCTGTTTCCTTCCTAGCCCGGCAGTGAACAAAACGGTCCCATCCGGTAACCTAACTGCTTCACCTGGATTTATTCACACATTGAATAACTTATCTACTATTTTTGTATTTTTTTTTAAATCGTTTGCTTCTTCTTTCTTCTTGGTTCCATATCTTCATCTTCGAGCAATTTAGGGATCTCCTCCCTCTTCAGCCCTGGGTTTTAAGTGTTTTTGTTGTTATATATGTGTATTGTAAGTGGTAATAATTTTGACATTTATGTTTGGTGAGAAAAAATGTAATAAAATAATAAAATTGTGTATATTGTATGTTTAGTGTTTGAGGTTAGTGAGCAATGGGCAGTATTATAGGATGGTTAGAATTGTCCATTTTCGTGGCGGTGGAGGTCATCGTTTACTCGTGAGGATTGTTTTTATCTAAGGATGTAGGTATTATTTTCGAGGAGCTCTTCGAACTCCTCTGCTAGGTTATCTATTCGTTGTAGTAGGCGTTCCGGGAGGTGTTTGAATTTGGTTTTGGATTTTCGTGGCAGTCAGGGTTCGTTGGAGAATGGGATTTGGAGTATTTGTTTAGTAGGGATCTTGTTACCGTTTACCCTGCGAGTTGTGTATTTGGTCTATAGTGTTGTTAGTCTGTCGGTTATTGGTTGAATGTTGGCGTGTTGAATGGTTAATTCGTTAGGGTGTCTGTAGTGTAGTTTGCGTATGGTGCGTAGTATTGTGCATTCGCAGGAGGCAAGGTATTGGAGTTGGTTGGTTTTTAAGGTTGCGTACAATGGAGTGTGGTAGTCGAGTATCGGTCAGATGTAAGTTTTGTAAGTGTGCTGGAGGGTTTTGGGGTGACAATCTCTAACGTTTCCTCGCAGCACTTTCAATAGTACTGCGCGGTTGCGTATCTTATTGAGAGCGCCGATAACGTCGTGTTGTCAGCGTAAGGTCCGGGAGAACGTGATACCTAAGTATATTTTTGTGTCTTGTAGTTGTAGTCTTTGTCCGAGTAGGGGATGTTGTTGGAGGTGTGTCTATCGAAGTTGGATAATGTAGGTTGTCTAAACGGTATTGTTTGCGTTTTGTTTGGGTTGATTGTTGTCTCCATCAGTTGGCCCAGTTGGAGTAGTGGTTAAGTTGTTGTGTTATTGATCTGTTTACCCCGTCACTGCCCCTACTGGTCGCCCAGAGGGTAGTATCGTCGGAAAATTGGGGTACTGTTATGTTAGGGTTAGTACTTTGAGGAATGTCGTATGCATAGATGGTATATATGATAAGTGCCAGTGCCTATCCTTGCGCGAACTCCGGCGGTCGGGTGGAATGTCGGAGAAGTAGAGGAGCCTACTCGGCCTTCACACATCTGCCTGTCAAATATGACAGAAGGAGTCGGACGAATGCGCTCGGGAAGCCTAACTGTCGTAGTTTATGTATTAGTCCTGCTTGCTATACTTTGTAGGAATACTGCGAGGCAACAGTTGCCGTGGTTCAAGGTTTTGGAGGATTCCGTGCAGAGTTCACTAGGGGGTCGTGGTAAGAACGGTTTGGTCTGAAGAAGAATTGGCTGTTGGGTAGGATGTCGTTTGCTTCGAGATATTCTATTGGCCTTCGGGACAGGATGGTCGCTAGACTTTTACACATACAACTTAAAAAGGAAATTGGTCTGTAGGATGGGGGGTTGGGAAGGATCGGATATAGGTTTAGGTAACATGACGGTGGAAGCGGACTACTTATTTACACGAAGTTCTTTGTTATATATACACAAAATATATTAGTATTTTTATTTACAGTAATTTATTATCTATCTTTGAACAAGCTCTGGTTGCAGTGAAGTGAATAACAAGAATCCGCTGCAAGATTTTCTAAATGCACAATACAATACGTAGCACACTTATTTCAAACCCATTAAAGCCTAAAATTACTCAAAAAACTAGGAAAACACTAAAATAAACATTTTACCTCTTCAATGGAAACGAAAATGATATTGCCTCTTTCCATAGTTAATGACACAAAAACAAAAGGTATCTCCAAACCAACTTTTCTTCAAGATAAAATTGCATCATCATGTACACCATCTTTTATACCTCATTCGACACTCGGTAGGATTTTTATTACACAAGGGGGTTTCGCTATTAAACATAATAAGTTAATAGAAAACTGTAATTAACAGCAATTGCACACCTAGTGCCGGGGAAGTCAAGATGCATGCAGGAAGATAGACGGAACGGAAGTGACCTAAGATCGCATTGTGCGTAAAACAGAATTGATGTGGCTAAATACCCATTATCGACGATAAAAATATATACACGGATATTCGTAATTATATACACTAAGGAAAAAATATGAACATCTCCATCAAAATGTAATTATTGAAAGAAAAATAGGAATGCCTAAATATTCCCAAGTACTGTAAATATATTTAGAAGTAACACAAACTCAGAACTTGCATTCAGGTAACGATAACCAAAAATTGGCACGTTATAAATTTTCCCGGGGTGGTCGAATCCGATCTGTAATCCACAGGCAGTAAAAATACACGATATCTTCAGGTAGAATCTAGGTAAACTTTGAGCGCACGGTAAGTACATCACTAAACCCAATCTTTCGAATACCTCTGTGAACAGTTTACTTCTGACTAAAATATTCAAAAACAAAACCCTTTGCCTCGCTATAATCACGTCATCTTTTAACCACCTCCATTAAAATAAAGTTCCGTGCTAAAACTGCACACTGGACGTTTCCCAGGAGAAAAACAAACCCTCGGCCACACGTGTCTATTAAACAAACCCGATGCCTAGTGTTGAGATAAGAAACATTCTGTTTCTCAACCGAGCTAGTAGCGTAGTGGTGACAGCTTAGCATTCGGGAGGTAATGGGTTCGATTCCCGTTACCGTCTACCTTGTATGAGGTTTTTTCAGGGGGGTTTTCCTCATACACATGTATCGGCATGGTCATTGCGTATAGGCACACCATGTGCGGCTACTTAGACGAATGCTGGGGTAGTATTTTCCCCCTTAGAACCCTAACTTTGTTCCTTCCGATCCTATCCTGACCACACCCATCCTTAATCCCACCATGCATACATACGTGTATGCTAGGAATCAATGATTGTGGGTGAAGGAGCTCGGAAACCTCGAGCAGCCCACCTTCCCCCTTGGAGGAGGGAATGAAATACGTGGCCTTTTCCTATGCTGTTTCTTAATAGTAAACCATATTTTACCAAATAAATCTAATTTTCTCATTAATAATTTTATTCATAAATGAACTGGTAAACTCAAAAGTACGTTTTATTGTAGAGATAAGTACATATGCACTTTGCGAAACAAACTGTACACTATGTCCTATTTTTAATGTAATTGGTGGGCATCTCCGTTCCTCCAAGACATTCAACGTTGCGGTTTTCGCCGTACTATACTATTTTTTTGTGAAATGAAAGAATCTGCAAACAAAAGTTCCTCAGTTTTCGTTGTTTTCGTGATACAGGGTGATCTTGAAAATTTGAAATGTTGGCACACCCCTCGTATCTCGTTTACCTTTTGAGATATTGAAAAACTAAAACTGCATCTTTAAACTAGAACTCAGAAGCATTTAATAAAATTTAAAATTTTATGATTATTTTGTAACAACATAAAGTTATATTTTTTTTAAATGGCATACCTTATATACTTTACTTCAGCTTCGTTGTCCTTGTCATAATATTTTCAAAAATATATACCTACATATCTATATTTTTATTTTAAATTAAATGCAATATATTTAGGAAAGTTATAATTATTGTAGTAGGCCATCACCGGCCATGATAAAACAAAACACAAAATACATTTGCTATAATTCTTTGTATTCTGGTGTTGGATATTCTTAAATCATTTTTCAACGTACAGGAATTAATTGGAATGGCCTGCACGCTGGTTGAAATATTAATTTCATCTATATCCTGGTTGATTTTATTATAACATGTTCTAGAGTTGCAAAACCATCCAAATTTGACAAATTAAACATAATTGGTTGAAATAAATTCTTATTAGATCATCGTCTGTCAGGATATCTGAGATAATAATCTTAATCGTATCATCGAAGGTATATTTTCTTATTAAATGTTGAATTGAAATTTCCTATATACCTGCTTAAATACAGTTCAATGGCTTCATCGCCGTTTTCTATTCTGTGTAGCATGATAGCAAGTCATATTTTTTGGAATTATTTGTTCGCATATAAACTGAACAAAGGTAACGTTTTTAGTAGCGCATCTAGTAATACTCAAACTAATAAAGACAAACGAGTTGTAGTAATGATTTTTTGTGTTTTGTTTTATCATGGTCTACTAAAATATAATTAACCTATCCTAAAATTGGAGCATTGTCTTTAAAGTAAAAATACAAACATGCTTATATTTTCGAAAAACTTGTGGCAACGCCAACCAAACTTAAGTAAAATATCAGGGTGTCTCATTTGAAAAAATACAACTTTTTGATGTTACATGAAAATTACAAAATTTAGACTTTTATTAAATAAGTTTATGAATTCTATGTAAAAATCGCTACAAGATACTGTTTAATAGTTTATCGATATCTCAAAAAACCTATTTATGCGTTCGGGGAAGCCTATACTTATTTCAGGTGACACTACCTAGTTGGAGAAGTTAAAAGTGTTAATATTATTATAATTAACGCACAAATGGAGCTGGTGTAAAAAGATCAAAAGTGGATTGTATAATAAAGTAAGGGTCGGAAAGCCCGCCGTGAGACACCTATAAGAATTATGCAGAACGGTAATTGTAATCTGTTTTTTTTCTCAAATACCTCTTGCCAATACCTATGATAACTCATGTAAATCACTAGTGAGCAAAATTAAAGTATATATAACTACAATAAATAGGGTAAGAACATGTACTTTTGGACATTTGAAGAGAAAAATATGTGTATGAAATTTTTTTACAGGTAATTGTGAGAAACTGAAAACAGATTTTTTAGCTAGATAGCTTTAAATATTAAACTTTACATTATTGTAAACCGCAACACGGGATTTTACAAAAAGTATGCATTTTCTCCTAAAGTACATGAGCTAATTGTACCTGTGGACAATACAGTTTGTAGCTTTGGACGAATATTATACCTTTAGACGGAACAAAAAATTAAATTATTTTTGTACATCTGAACAAAAATAGTTATTTATGCAACAAGTGTGTAAAGTTGCACTTTTTTTACGAATGGGAAATTTTACGCACGAGCATTATGCGATTGCGCAAATCTCATGAGTAAAAAAAGTCACTTTACCCACGAATTGCATACACTATTTTTTCTACTACCGGAAAATATGTAATATAAATCATAAATCAAAATGCTATTTTAATGGTTTATATTGTACCTATATACTTTACAAAATTTATTTGTTGTAACAATACAATTGCGATTGAAGTAAACACCATACAAGAACAATAACAATAAGAACAAAATTACATATTTAAGAACAAAATTACATATTTAAATAACACTTACAACTACGGATTTAATTCAATTTAATTGTCAACAATATGAATGTTAAATGTGCAACTGGTACAATTGTTATAATTTAATCCTTGGCTCTCATTAAGTGTAAACTTTACTTGTGGATCTTCACAAACCACGCTACTGCTGCTATAAACCATATTAGAACTAGGTGTAAATGGTGTATCAGTTAGCTTATTTATATTGGTAGAAACTTCAGGAATATTATTTGATGGAATATTACTTACTTCGATTTCTGGAATATTGTCAAACGTACTAGTGGAGTTAGAAGAGGAAGCATCATTTGTCAGTATTTTATTCAATATATTAATTTTTTTGCCCAGTGTACTGTCAATGTCACCCTCTGCGACAGCAGATGATGTCCATCCCTCCTCCAACATGGTGGCAGATAACCTCCGAAAAGAGTGACCAGTATAAAGTGCTGAATTCGGCAATTTCAGATAATCAGCTATTACCGAAGTATTTATTTTGGGCATATTTTAAAAATAATCTGGGAGATTCAGTATTAGGACGCCTTAATGTCATATATTTTATAATGTAGCTAGTATTTTACGCACAGTAGTAGAAACAATATATTTGGTTATAACACGGAACACATACATCTAGATATCAATTATCAATTAAAATTAAGACACGTCAAAGACATAATGTCACCATTCTTGCTGAACCTCCCACAGATGAAGGTAACTTTAATATAATATCGTCGGTGTCAACATCACATGGTTCTTCTTTTCCTTCTAGAAAATAATGTCCTTCTGTTTTTTCATAAAATTTAACAGAATAAGTACTACCACTATTTGTTTCCAAAGCATTAGCTACATAATGCTTTATAGCTCTCTTAGATACTAATTTTACCAGTACGAGTTTTCGTTTTCGATTGTGTTAGATGTATTTGGTAACATAAAGTAGTGAGGGTCTTCAGTCTGAATAATAAAGTCGTCATTTGATGTATCAACAAAAGATATATGGCCGTCATTTTCGTCCTCTGATAAATCAAGTAATTGTTTCCGTAGTTTTTCACTTTTTTCTTTAACTGTACTTTCTCTTTTCTTTGTTCTTCCTTTTGCGCATTCTCGCAAGACTCTCTTCCAGCAGCTCATTTTTTCTGGGGTATCTGTCAATATACAGGTATTTCCTTTCTTTCTACCTCCTCTAGAGTCACCTTTTCTGGCACTTGCTTTTGGAAATGGCACTACAGATTCAAGAGATAGAGAAGAGGGTTAAACCACACGCAAACAGTTTGAAGAAGGGGTTGGAGTTACGAACCTTCTGAATATGGGCCTAGAGCTGGCTGCGTATCTAAAGATAAACCCAAAGAAGACGTAGTTGATTCTGCTACTCTTGTTTCTGACTGTACACTATCTAAATGCTGTAGAAGTGTACGTTTTGGCATGTATGATTGGAGATATTCCTCTTCAGTAAATATATTGGCATTAAGCGGCCAGATACCGCTGTCTTTAAAGCCTTTTATAATCTTTAGAGGCGTAAGTGCTTGGAGGTAAGCTTTTCCTGCAATCTGCACTCTTCGGCAGTTTTGTTACAAAATGTTTTGTAAAGACCAAAAACTGACGGATCTAACCATTGTATCTTATGTGAAGTGTGTGGGTGGAATGTCAGCAACACTACACCATTATTTCTGGCTTTGTCAATAATCGAAATCGAAATATGTGTTTCGTGATTATCCCTTAGCAGCAAAATAGGCTTTTCTTTGATGGTTTGGCAACAGCTATAATGTGATCCCAATATTGAAGAAAAATAACTTCTGTGGACTACCTAGATGGATCTGCAGCTCCAATGATTCCTGGTGTGTCCCTTTTAACATGTAGTCCTTAAAGTCCACGCGAGGGAATACAAATAATTGCGGGATTGTTCGGCCGACCGCGTTTACACAAGCTAATATTGTTACACGTTCGGCGGATGTTAAACTTCCCGGTCGTTTTATGCTTTTAGATGGTTTGTGTACTGTAAAATTAGCCGTTTCATCCATGTTACAAATATTCTCAGGACCAAAATTATATCTCGTTAAAACTTCTTGAAAATTTAAAAAAAAATTGTTGGACGTTATTTTTGTTGAAGCTTGTTGCTCTGGCCAAGCTGGTTGCCTCAGTTTTTGTTAGCGACAAAACTGGCCAGCGTTTTCTGAATTGTACCAACCATTCTTGTCTCGCTTTTCGTTAGTGTTCCATGTCGTTGGTATTGTTTTATTTAAAGCCTTTACAGATGCGAAAGCCAATAGCCTGGTTCACTCTTTCATTGAACCAAAATATAGGAATACAGCTTTTCCCAAACATTTGACTAGTCCTGTTCTTCAGTAGAATTAAAAACCTTATGGATAGCTTAATTAGGAATAGGAACCGTCCCATTATTTGCAGAAGTATTTATAACTTGCCTTTTGAGGTAATGGCGTAAGGTGGATTTACTAATATTCCACTTTTTTGCCACGCCCCGTATAGATCCGGGTCCTTCTAAAACTTCCAGTATCGCTTCTTTAACATTATCTGGAAGTACATGTTCACGTTTTTTCCAACTTTGACACTGAAAAAAACGATTCACATTGATGTGGTTGTTTTTAAAAGTAGTACATGTACCTTTGGACATGCACAATTGCGGCCAGGGAAAAGTTACCACTACCATTTTTCTATAGTAATTCAATAGAAAATCAGTGGCGTACGAACTTGATTAAAATCAAAGTTCTGTCACCATAGGCACTTTTTAAATTATGAAACATTTTCAAATACTTGCCTTATGATACGCCACTGTAAATGAGCGTCATATTGACATAAAAAGTGTTTTTACTCTATTCAAAAATTTCAAAAAGCGATTGCTAGATAAATGTAAGTGGTAACTTTTCCGTGACCGCAACCGCAGGTGTACCTTTGAAAATGTCCATAGGTACATGCGTGCCTGTATCCAAAGGTACAAGAAACGTCAAGTTAAAAACAAACGTCAAATATTTGTAATAAATTTAAATAAACTTTTGCGAATAAATCGTACTTTAAAAGGGGAGACACTCGTGAACAAGGCTCAAAAAATTGAATTTTGCATTTTAGGCTCGTTTTGTAGGGTATTGATTTGGCTACAAAATGGCGTTGTTTTCATACAAAAAGGACCTGTATCTTGAGTTACAATTTTGTGAAATATGAATTTAAATGCCACGCCCCCTTTTCAGTTCATTGCAATGCAGGGATGTTAGAAAGCAGACTTTTCATGCTATGCAAAGGAAGTATTTGGGAGGAAATTTGCTGTTTTAAAGATTACCAACCTGTGAGCTGTTTTAGTGTTTTGTAGTTTGCCAACCTGTCAGCAATACTGATGACAGTTGAACTTCAGATGTATATGTTTTGATGTGGTACAATAGTGGCTTTTGAAGATAAGTTTGTAAGATTGCATTTTTGTGAATTGTAGCAAGCAAAATAGGTAGAATGAAAAAGTTTTGTCATAAACCTGCATTTCGTGGCAATAAATGTGTGAAAGTTAACCAAGAAGCAGTTGATAACCACAAGAGAAAACGTGGTATTCAGGATAACCTCAATGTTAGTGCTTCATACAAAAAACTATATTATACCCAACCAAGGTCTGAAAATGATGTAGCCAGCGCTCCAAATGGTTCTTCAAATTGTGATATTGATGTAAATTGTGTTCAATTTGCTAGTGAGTCAAATATTCTGATCTCTACGTCATTGTTATGTAATTTTGTGGAGAAATATACGTACTGTAAAGGTTGCGGTGGGGAAATAACGTTGACCGAAGATTTAGGAAAAGCGAAGGGAATTGTTAGCAGTTCAACTATCAAGTGTCTGGGATGTGGTTTTACAGCTAGTACAACGACATCCTACACACCCAAAAACAGACTGTATGACAACAATATTCGCCTATGTATTAGGGTTCAGATCTATTGGAAAGGGACGAGAGGCAGGTGCAATGCTTTGTGCGATGTTGAATATTTCCCCACCTCCAAAAACGTTTGTGGTTTATAACAAATGTGTTGGCACTGCGGTAGCTGAGGTGAGTACAGGCTGCAAAAGAAGCAATAAGGGTAAATGTTGGGAAAACTAATCGAAAACAGATTTCTGCTGATTTTGATAGCAGTTGTCATAAACGTGGGCATACTTCACTCAATGGCATTGTATCGGTTACTTCATTCAATACTGGTAAGGTTTTTGATAGTGAGATATTGAGTAAGTTCTGTTACACCCGCAGTACAAATCCATCTTCTCAACATGAATGTGAAAAAAGCTATGAGGGATCAAGTGGAGGCATGGAAGTCACTGGTGTTGCTAACATTTTGAAGAGGTCTCGGAAAACAAGGGTAGTCTTTTACACAGAATACCTAGGTGATGGAAATAATAAGGCTTATCAGAAAGTAGTAGCAGAAGCACCATATGGAGCAGATGTACACATCACTAAACTGAAACTGAATCTGAAACTGAAACTAAAAAATGAAGAAGAAATGAACAGAGAAATCTGGGCCATTTTCTTTCATAAACTTTCCACCGATAAGTAACCGCAACATATCCTTTGTTCAAAAGGACCAAACAGCTGGTGTGAATACAATAACCCTACAATAACAACAAACTATAAGCACACACACTCAATTTCAGAGAATATCTTACTTGCAATCACACCCATTTTCAGGGACCGGTCCCAAAAAGAGCTCTTAAAAAAATGCCTGCTGGGAAGACCCAAAATCAAAGTTTGAATTCTGTAATTTTGGCAAGACTCTTTTTGTTCGGAAAGAAACATTAGGAAAATTTAGGGTTCACGATACAGTGATGTGTTTCAATGCAGGGGTCTCAAAAAAGCTGGATGTTTTAGTGCATTCGGGTGTGGGACAGAAGGGACTGAAGGCAATCGACAAGAACCATATATGGAAAGCAAAAATTGCAGAAGCAAATGTTATCAAAGAGGCAAGAGTAGCCAGAAGATCCAAGGAAAGAAGAAAAGAAGATAGGGAGAGTGCTCTTCAGCCAAGTTATGGTCCTGGAATGTTTCAAATTTAAGTTTAACGTAAATCAAAACTTTAAATGGATTTTTTTCTCAACTGTTTTCTAAACTTCTGGTATACTTTTCTCCGAATCTAAGAATGCTGTTAGTATTAAAATGTTAGGATCTAATTTTAATAGCATACTAAAAAAACACATAACACTTGAGATATCTGAAGGTAACAGCAACCAAGTTATGGGCCAAAACATGTTTGAGAAAAATAAATTTCAATCTTCCAAATATATTTTTATATATAAAAATTAATTTCTCACGATCTATTCATAACACAACAACCAATTTTTACGTGATTGGTAAAGGTTACCGTATAAATATTCCATAAAAGTTTCAGTACTCTAGGTTGAGTCGTTTTTTCACAAAGTGTACCTGAAGTTACAATTTTTTAACATTAGTTTCTTGTGGGAGTTCTTTCACGGTTGTCTCCCCTTTAAATATCTTCTCCAAATATAATTATAGTTAGCGAAAATGCACTGTAATTTTTGACGATTCCTTTTAGTTGTAAAATTTTTTGAAGATCGATTGGTGACACTAAACACTAAAAACTTAGACATATCAATTAAAGATCTAGTAAAATAATAAATTAAAGGAACGTTGTTTTCAAAATTAAGTAGGCATGGTTACTATGGATATAAAAACTGATAAGTTTGCAAATATTTGTCAAAATTCATTTGAATGATCAGAGGGCAATTATAGATCATTAACTGCCTACATACCAGTTGATAACTTCCCAAGGGAGTTATCAACGTGTTATGGTTACCGCAACTAAGGGTTTATTTGCTTATAACGTATTAGTATGATATAAAAAGTTATTTAAATGCATAAAGAAGAAGTTTACCTCGAGTAGGATTTAAACCTACGACATGCTAGAAAAGAACTTATAATAATTATAATAATAAAAAACATGTTTCATATTTGCTTAATACTCCTAGTAGTATATTTACGAATAAAAGAGCATAAAAAAACTGTAAAACTTGTAATTATTGTTATACAATTTATAATATAATTTTATTATAAAAATTGTGTGTATAATATAGCAAGGAAGCATAGACTACATTAATATATTAGCAGTACATTACATGCTGTGCCAATCAACAATACTGGAAAAAGTTTTAAATGATGATTTATATAACTCAACCGAACAAATCAGCAGGGAATGTAATAGATAACGTATTTAATAATTGATTACATTATTAGATAGTTGGTAAAGTTCTATATCATAGTCAATTAAATAATTGAGCTCTTACTTAAGGAATGTGTAAAAATCATTATGAGATCTTTACGAGTAACATATTTGAGAACTGGTTACAGTAAAAATAATGTTTTACAAACGTGGGAAATTTTTGTATACGGAAGAATTCAAGTAGGGAACATGTTTGTTAATTGAACTGAGTATACGACTCAAGCTTATAGAACGATTAATTTTTATTAACCTTTATAGAGAATTCTTCATATTGTTTCTTACAGTTAACTCAAATACAAATTATAATGCAAGATTCTGTATCAATTGAGCAGTTATGTAAATTAGATTAATCTAATTAAAGAAACAGCCATTAACACACCATGAGATGTGGTGTTATGGTCGATGAACATGAAAAATCAAACTTCTTCGAGTTTTTTACTGAATGCAATATTTTTAGTATCCTACAAAATTTATACTGGAACAGACAGAAATGTTTAAAATTTGTTTATAATTGTCTTGTTAACTTTAGATCTCCATTGTAACTCACGTTTATTTCAAAGAACCTTGAATGATTTGTGGATTACAGTTCGTTGCAGTAAGTGGTAAAAATGTAAAGGTAATAAAGACCTACTCGTAAATTCATGTTACTTCCCACTTTTATTTTTATATATTTGACAAATACGGTTTATGATCGTGCCAACATAAATAATGAAATACCTTACACACGCTTATACTTAATAAATTAAACAGCTAGTTTGTCTGTTATTGTGTAATGTAATGAATAAAATTTTTTTGCAAATGAGAATATACGTTTCTTTAAATATCTTGTTAGCAGTCGTATTTAAAAAATTTATTAATATTTTTTACAGTTTTAATTTGTTACTGTAAATTTTTGTACGCGTAGTCGATTAAAATCAAATATATAACGCTATTTAAATTCCTGAATAAGTAAAATGCATCTATGTACAAGCATCAAAACAACAGACTTTATGCTATTTAACACTAAATGAAATGTGTTCTTTATAGTTAAAACATTTAAACAATCCATGGTGGAAAAAAATGTGCAGCACGTACGCTAAACCCATTAGAAAAAAAAAATAATTAATAAATTTACACAGGATTAAAGTTCGATGAGATGGTTAAAAAAGTAAAAATGTGTTATGATTAATCTTAATGCCAACAGTTTGAAAAATGTTGCATATGTTTTTTTTAAAACTTGGCATACCGTTCACATTTAATACATATCCTGAAGAATTTGCCAATGGTAGTTCAGCTTGTATAATATGTGAGAATGCAATGTTTGTGTACATTTTTTGTATAACTTTAAAAAAAATCACGTTATTTATTTTTAGCTTTTATGAGGAACTAAATTGTTTTAGCCAAAATTAAAGTTGCATTTATATTTTGGACAATGATCAAAATCATGTTACTCTGCAAGTATAAACTTTTGAATCACAGAACTATGTTTAAACCGATTTTCTTGGATTAATTCTATAATCTGTGTTGAGTGACCAAATGTTTACTTAAAACCATAGTTAATGACATCTTGTACAATTTACACATGAGTAATTACGCCACTTTACAGCGCGGTCTACACATGCGCATTCTTAATATATCATTTACAATTATTACAAAAAAAAATAACTGTTGATAAAATTAGATCTCCCCAAAAAATGTCTACTTTTTTATGATTTAGCAATTTGCTTAGGTCACACAGCAAAACGACGCAAATTGGAACTATCAAAAGATGACTTGTCGATTACGCTTATGCAGTTACGGTAAAGATGACTGGAAGCAAAGAGTTCTCAGATTTAAGAGAGATTTTCTTAAAGCTACAATTGGAACAATCTATTGTTACGGTATAAACTGGCAGTAGGACGGGATAACAGGTAAAATTCGAGGTTTGATCGACTGCTCAGTGGTTGGGGGTGGGTGGGGTGTTACTTAATTTTGTGCACAGTAGGATAGCTTGCCATAAATAAGTCACAATAGGGAGTTGGACTCGATATAAAACCGGAAAGTGCGCCAGAGTATTTGAAATTACGCAATCGAGGTTGAAATGCCTAATTACGAAGGTCCACAGCTCGTTTAAATATGCAAATAACTCGTTTCCTTTGGAGGTAACCACAGGCGGTACTAGGACCTGCAAATATTCGCTATACCTGTAAGGTTACAAAAGTATAGCACGTTTATCTTAAATAATTACCGCAAAGTTCGGCACTAATGTGCTTAAGAAACAATACTTTCGTTGTTACGTTACTTAACTTAATAAATTTGACTTTCAATGAAATTATTATTCAAAAAATAAAAAACACTCTAATTCAATTTTCACAACCGTTTGAAATTTGTATCAATCAATTCGCTGCAAAATATATTCAAATTCATAAAATAATGGATTAACGCATCTTTCGTTAAATGTTATGTTATAACTAAAACAGTCAACTGATAATCTTTCGAACGTAATTATTTTACTTAAAACAAACAAAAAATATTGACGTTAATTCGATTATCTAATCTAAATAACAAGACAAATACTTGAAATTGCGCGTAAATAATGTGATGTACACGAGATTTAGTACATAGCTGGATTCACATTAAAAAGAACACAAGTTCATTTAGATTTAGATATGTATTATAAATAAACCACCTCAGAAATATAAAAAAATCATGACATTAGTTTTCCACACAGATTAGATTACTTCAGTTACTTAAAACACAGTGCTACTAGCTAGTTTCAACGTCACAAACCAACTTCCGGCTCGCTATCTGTCACTAAATTTGTGAAATTGTTGCACCTATAGGACTCCCAATGACAGTAACAGTGTAGGAGATCCTGGTCCATATAGATACTTACATGTGTAAGAGAGAGAAACACTGCTAGGTAGAGAATTACCATGAATATGAAAGAAAGAATGTGTCAAGGTCTATTTTGGCGGAAAATTTAAAACTCAAGATCAAAGTTCATTGACCTCTATTTGTGTCATATTAGGATTCTTCGAAATCTAAAACCAAATCAGTTCCTGGAAACCCCAAAATTCATTGACCATTAAAAGTATGTCAAAGGTAAAAGAGAAAGAGAGAGAGAAACACGTGATTATTCTTAGAAATTAAAGTACCAGTTCAAAGTACATTGACCTAGTCAAAATCATTGACTTAAACCAAAGTTCGTTGACCTGAAACAGGTGCTGGTCTGTACTTAGAAGTCTGAAAATATAACTAGTGCCTGGAAAGGGGAGGGGTTCTAACCCAGAATTCATTGATCTCTTCAAGGTTTTCAGCCAAAAAACAAGCCCAAAAATTCATTGACCTCTTGAACCCGGAGGTTGGTGGATTCCAGGAAATCGAAAAATAGAACCAGCTTATTTACCTTTTCCAAGTCACTGACTTAGCCTAAAGTTTTCGAAATGTATAACTATTGTTTTGCAATATGATTAGTTTTTTTTTATAATTATTTGAGGATATTTTGTAGTAGAGTTTTTGCCATGTCTTACTCCGAAATACCATGTACGCTTCCAGAAAACAGTGCAGCAGCCAAAGAAGTGCCACAGACCATTAAATAAAGAAGACAAATTAAAAGAATAGCAGAAAATGGCAGAAAGTGGATAGTAACACACCACTACTATACGCGAGAGCTATTACATTATTTTCCCGGCGTTTGTAGTTTACTTGCATTATATCACTGTCAGTATAACACACACGACATAACCTATTTGACTTAACCACATTTAGTAATTATTAAGGCTGTTTGCTACCTTAACTGAAATTACTAATTCCAACAGATGTCGTTATTATCGCAAACTTGTTAGTGTAATAGGTTGTTGCCTAACAATAGAGGTAACCACGCCCTCAAAGCATTTTTAAAAATTCACAATTGCAATAACTGAATTGTAATTCCTATGTCATTATCATTATTTTATACCTTTGGCAATTACTCCTAAGGCTTATTTGTTTAATAATGATACAATTAAAATTTCTTAAAGCCTGATATGAAATACCATAAATACTTTGCGTTTTACTTCAACTAACGAGCTATTATAGCGTTTTATATGTACGTGCATGTAAAAAATATAATGGGATAATCAAAACCGTTTCAATCGAAACTTCAAAAAAAGACCCGAAGATCTAATCTGATGAAAAGATTAAATTTTGTGAGGTAAGGATAACATTTTCCATGGGGAGAATGGATTATATTAAGGAAGTTAGATCCGGATTAATTTCTAAACTTTGGTTCAACTGTGATATATGTAATGCAAAAGAGTTTAACACAACAGACGCCATCGAAAGTAGTGTAAAACAAAATCTTAAATCAAGCTGCTGTTTGGAGAACTATGTCTATAGGAATGTGGACACAGTCAATGCGAAGAATTATTTGCTTTAATGGATATTCCATTTATGGCTCCAAAAACATACGCAACGTTGACATTAAATGTTAAGAAGGTAATACGATACCAACTAAACTAATTAATATTCTCTCAATAATAAAGTAAACGAATCGCCATCGAAAACGGAATGGTAAATGCGGATGGAACTCCTTATATACAAGTCATTTGTGATGGTGGCTGGAGCAAAAGATCTTAGGGGCACGGTTATAATTTTGCTTCTGGGGTAAGTAATATACTGCTATGTTTTTAACCTTCTTTTTGTATGTATTCTTGTATAATAAAAAATGCATATAAAATTAATGTAATATTTAATTATTTAAATGATAAGGATTAGCGGAGCTCTACTGTGTATGAAAGTGAACATACATAACTACTTATTTTTAAACTATTACTAAAAGTGACAAATAAAAATAATCTTGGAATAAAGCACTGAGTTTTATTATAGTATGTATTGTATTTACGTAGGTAAATATATTTTCTATTGTAATAGACTGAATAAGTCATTAGGAAACGTTTACTTAAACTTTATTGGTGGTACTATATCAGATAAGAAATAGATGGGCTTGACATGTTGAGAGGCGTCTCGTTTAATTTTAATTCCTCTTCAATTAAAAAACTAGTACCTATTTTCTTCAAATTTTATCTTCAAAGTTCGCTTATTACTATGGACTACAGCAAATCGTTTTACAACTGCACATTCTTCAAAACTGATTTATCATAAGACTATTGAATTTTTGGTGATAACCGCTACGTAAATCTTTAGATATGATCTACAAAAAGACAGTATGAAACATTCGAAGACTTCTATCGATTACTTTTTAAGTTAAAGTATAGGTCAAAGTGCGTTGATTTCTATATGGGACTAACAAGGTACCAAACAGCCTTAATATTTGTAGTTTGTATTAAAACTAAAAAAAGGTTTCCATTAGATGAAGGTAAAATAATTCATTAGATTAAGCCAACACCTATAAAACTTTTTTTTTTGTAGTTATTACGTGTGCAGGACGCAAGACGGGGGTGATAAATCTGCATTTATTTTCATTCCAATATCTAACCTCAATATTTAAACATTAAAACGACGGTAAAGTATTTTCTAATGTCAACTCAACTAATATGAAACCACAGTTGCAAAACACTTATAATACGGAACCCTTTATCTGTCTGAACAGCTGTGGACGCGGATGTATTTTCATGATGCACAACTAAATTCACCAAACTCCACATCAGAATGAGCCACGGAAATAGCACTAAAATAAACACTAATCCTCTTCAATGGACACGAAAATGTCACTTCTAACCAACGAAAAACAACACATAATAGTCCCCGGGATGAATGAATTCTTTTTAAGACCCACACAAGGTGAACGGGAATATTCCCTCACGGTAGCTTCAAGTAAGCCAGTTAAAACGTAGGTAAATCCTATTGCGCTCAGCACTCAGCGTTGACCTCTTTCATAACAATCTAACTTTAACTAACTAACCGAAATAAATAAAACTCCCCTTTCCCACAAGATCGTCATCTTTTTATCGTCACATAAAAATCTTCATACTAGAATGGCGTAATATATATTTTCCAGAAAAAAAACTGTCTTGTTATCTAGAATTGAGACGTATACATTCTGTTTTCCAATCAAAAACCCTATTACTCAAATAAATTTTCTATACTCATAAGCGAACTGGTAAATTTGAAAAAATGCACAACCATTTAAGCGCGACTGAACCTTCCGTTATCAACCACGATAACACAAACAAATTTATATCCACCCATATTATGTTTCTTAACAACTGTCTTCATCCTAATTTAATTAAAACAGAAAATATCAGGGATATAGACAAGATAATTAATTATGTAATTTCGGGATTTAGTTTTAGCTATCTGTTTGTTAATTATATAGAACATGTGGAAGATTAAAAAAATAAAGAGCAGGAGACAAATTTTTTCCAAAAACCCTTTTTTTCTACGATCCCAGAAAATATGCACACAAGGCACAAGACTGGTAACTACAAACAATATTATTCTTCAAGCTTTACGAAAGAGAGCAAATACCCAACAGTCGTATGCCATATACCGTACAAGAAATAAAACCAACCTCTTTATTAAATGTATTATCCGTTAAAAAACGAAAACTAGAAAAGGAAGAAATGGCTTTAAAGAAAAGGAAGTTGAATTATTTTGAAAAGACCAGAGCTCTAAAGAAGGAGTACAAGTACGTTGTGGCGATAGAAAAAGAGCTGACGGAATTTAGAGGTTAATAAACACTTTAGAACATACCGGAGGAATTTGGATACATTTGACGTATACAGTACTTCTGCTTATACTGTAAACAGTAAAGTTCACATATGTAGGCGGAAGGTTACCACAAAAATGTATTTATATTCTGTCAAAAAAGTAACGGTAATTGGTCAATGAAACACAGAATATGCATTATTCATCAAAATTTGTTGTATCGCCTTCAAAGTAGGCCTCTTCCGAAATAATACATTTATGCCAACGAATCGTCCGATCATCAAAACCTTATGAAACGCATTTTCAGGAATCGACTTCATTTTTCGCCGCTAATTCTCTTTTATGTGTTCTAACCACTGAAAACGGGAGCCTCGAAGTGGTAATTTGAGTTTTGGAAAGAGAAGGAAGTCGGTGGGAGCCATATCAGGGGAATACGGTGGTTCTTTGATAAGATTTGTTGAGTTTTTGGGCCAGAAATTCGTTCACAATGATAGCCTTGTTACATGGTGAGTTATCGTGGTGCAAAATCCGTGAGTTTTATTTTCACAAATCTCGTTTTTGCTCTCTCAAACGCCGCATAACACTCAGATAATATTCTTTATTTACTGTCTCACCTTCCAGCAAGAATTTCGAGTGCACAACACCCCGATAATAAAAAAAAACTGTCAACATCAGCTTCACTTTTGATCGACTGTGCCGTGATTTTTTCGGTTTAGGCTGAATTGGAAGGCAACCCGCTTCATGCCCAAAAAATCGTTTAAAATGGTACGGATTGATTCGTGAGAGACAGAAATTTTAGCGGCTATTTCTCTCAAACTTAAACGATGATTTTAAGTCACCACTTCCTTCACTTTAGCTATGTTAAGTTCAGTTGAAGACGTTGATGGATGACAAGAGCGAGGAAAATCTTCCACCACATCTCGACGGCTTTCGAATGCACTGTACCACTCATAGTCACGTGTTTTTAAGCCTTATGTAACATTTTCAGCGATTCTGCACACGAAATTCCATTTGCAATGCAAAATTTAAGACAGAATCTTTGTTTTATATTTTTATCCATTTTAAAAATCGCAAAAAAGATACTTGAAATGAACTGACAAAATGGAGCACTGTAAAAAACTAACGCCAGATCACGCTCAAACTCCGTGAGGGTAAAGAGGACAGTTGTGCCAACTTAGCAACAAAAATAATTTCAACAATCCCTTTAAGCGGGTTTTTTAAATGATCAGTGCCCACTATCTTCTTGACAGAATATATGAATGCCTTCCGTAAAAACGAAAAACTTAAAAAACTTAAAATGCAGCATAATGCTTTGGACATAGTTTTCATACCTAACAAAATCTTTTTTTTAACATTTATGGACAGTCGTTTGCTAAGATAGAAAAGATGGAACATGTTAAAGTAAGAGATTGTAAGATATTAGAAGAAAGTACTGAAGGGACAAAAATGCTTATTAAAGGATTTAAGATTCTTACGCACATGAGCAGATTCCCTTATATACTTCAATGTGGGAATGTAGAGTATTTGTACGTATTCAATTTCTGGCTTGAAAAAGAAATAGCAGATTCCGATAAAGATTTAAATTATAAAATTAAAATTAAATAAGGCATCATCAATATGAATAAAAACATTGAAATAAAATGATAACATCGAAAGTCCAATTTTTAATATGCAAAGTAAAAATAACGTTTATGTCAAAAGAAAACGTCTGACATTCAAGTTGTTTCTAGCTAGTGGCCCTTTTCGACTTATTTGGGGATAAACCGTGGTATTCATACTACAATTTGATTTTTAATATTGGAAAACGTCACACGACGTGACAATCGAATGTAAACTTACTAATCCCGAAATTTTAGTGCCGCTTTGGACGTTCGGTTAATCATGTAGGTATTGTCGCAAAATATTAGGATATGAAATGACAACATACTCAACAGAAGTGGGTATACATAAGATTTCTTCGGTTCAATTTATTAAAGTTATTAAAAAAAACCTTGAATATATTCTAAACAGCCATAAAATCATGATGGGGTCATTAACGTACCTAAACTAAAATAAAATTTTTTACATAAACTTAATTCAATAAATATTTCCTTTAAATTAGTCATAAAAATATTTGTTAATAATAATGAAACGGGATCACCCATTTAGATAAGATACTAAATTACTAGAAGTTTTGAATCAAAAACAAATCAATAAATATAATCTAGATGCTTAATTGTGGTGTATCTAGTTTTTTTAGGTATATCTTTTGCTCAACTTTATACAGAATACCCTCCCACTTCCATGTAAGGCATTTCATTGCCCTCATAATGTAATGCTTTAAAACGATTTCAATCAGCCCGTAAAAGTTGAAAAGTCTTAAAAAAATTAATTATTATTTTATATTTCAGAGATCTTAAATCAGAATTATATTATTTTCTATGGTGCAAGTAACCTTTAAAATTAGATTTATTTCAATAATCAATCAATTGTGATAATAAAAGTGACATTATGTATATATATATATATATATATATATATATATATATATATATATATATATAATATGTATTTATTTAAAATTAACTTTTACAGTACATACAGTAAAGGATCAACGCGAGTGGGTTTAGAACCCATGACCTCCACTTTGCAAGGGAGGAGGCAACTCACACTCGATTCAAACTTAAACTGTATGTGCTTCCCTAGTTACGATGTATTATCATTTTTATACACAATAGAGGATCACATTTATTACATTATGATATATCGTAACTAGGGAAGTACATGCAGTTTGAGTTTGAATCGGTGTGACGTGCCTCCTCGATAGCTCAGTTGGAAAAGCCCCACTCTAGCAAAGTGGAGGTCGTGCGTTTCCACTCGAGTTGATCTTTTAATGTATGTACTTTAAAAGTTAATTTTAGATAAATGCAGTTAATTATTATCATGTTGAACTTCTGTTCGTTCATTAGGAACAATTTCTATGTGTGACGTGTGTGTTCGCTCTCGCCCTTACCGCTACTGTACATAAATAAGTGGGAGTGCGTTTACTAAAACAATAATTCATTACGGAAAAATACACGTAGGTAAGCTATTTTATTAACGGCCTTTTTCCTGCTTCGCACGGCCTATAGCGACGTCCTTAAGAAGGGTGAACGGTGAAGAAAGAGGCAACGTGTTTCGTTCCTTCACCGATGGAAAAGGCGGTCTGCTTTAGATTTCCAAGTTCCTTCAGCCGCAGCGGGATTAAGTATTGGCGCTAGAATAGGAACGAACGATATTCGCTAAATAGCCGCACATGATCTGCATATACGTAGTGATCATGACGCTATATGAATATGAAGAAATAAGTCATACAGGGTAGATGGTAACAGGAATCGAACTCATTACCTCCCGAATACTAAGCAGGTCCTGGTACCACAGGCCCACTAAGCTTGGTATGAACGGTGATCTTCAGCGTCACGTACAGAGTATATACAAGTTATCATCAAAGGGTAAATTGGGCTCTCGCTATTAATTATACTGCTCGATGCAAATCGTACTTTAGGTCTATGTAACCGAATAGGGATTCTTACTACGTCAGATCAGCTTTGTCGTACTAATCATAGTGATGAATGCAACTCTTACACTAAACACTACACTTAAACGGTCTTGAACACCTGATCATCTTGTATAAATTATGAACAGGACCGAAACTACACTAAAAGTTATATAGTTACTACAAAGAAAATTGAAGTCTGATTTATCGAGAAGTACTGGTGTCAGCTATATTAATTACCAAACAACAATCAATTGTGATCCAACATCCAATCGTCACCTCATTTCACAACAACAAACTCAAGAATGGATTTCCTTCAAACTACCTTGCTATTTACGTACTTAATAGTATTTGTTTAATCACTGTATTTCAAGAACGGCGAGTAATGTGTTTGACAGTGTTATAATCACCTATTTACAGATAACTTTTCAATAAAGACTTTAGTTACATTTTCATATGATATAAATCTAATTAGCGGAAAGAAAATTACGTAAATTTTAAATTCCTTTCTACAATTTCACAATTTTACCAATGTTGGAATTACTTTATATAACCAATTAACAGAAAGGATTAACTTACTGTGATTTTAATAAACTGTAATACAAATATATCCTAAAGGGGATTTAATTCTACGACATCGTTAAATAAAGTAAAAGTAGATTTAACAAAAGATATTTTTCTGACGTTATACAATCTTTACACAGATGTAGTTTCTACCTGTACCACCGATACATGTTACTTAAAAAGTTACTCTATTTAGACATATGTAAGAAAGAAAGTGCTAATTTTAAAATAGTTTAACATTAATAAAACCAGGAATAAGAACTACAAGCTGACTCTTATTTTAGTAAATGCGTGTGTAATCTCTGTTCTAGGGACTCGATATTGTACTATTCTGCAGTACAATGCGTATACGCACACCATATGCGGTTATTTAGATGATGCTGGGTTAGTATCTTCCCCCTCAGAACCCTAACTCCGTTCCTTCCCATCCTATCCTGACCGCACCTATCCTTGATCCCACCATACATATATTCTTAATGTATGAACGTTAGGAATCCATGATTGTAGTTCAAGGAGCTTGGAAAGCTCAGCAGCCCGACCTCCCCATTGGGGAGAGAATGAAACACGTGACCTTTTCCTTTTTTTTTCTGCAGCAGTTTCTCGTATGGTAGTAATGACGGCAGGTAGAATAACAATATTCCCATTGGTCTCAATAAATGGCAACGTTCGCTAACAAAAATGTACAAACGCATGTATAGAACAAATTAATTTTGTGTCATAGAATTATTCTTCTAACGCCTGCAAATATAGTAGTCTTTCCTAAGATTTGTTATTTGATAAATGAACAACCTGCATTTTCTTCTGCTCCAATACTTCTACAGTTGATTTATTTTAACAACTCTTAACAACTGCGACGTTTTTCTGTTTTTTTACCTTTACTCTGTTTTCTCAAGGTTCAATGATATCGTACAACATGCACACTGGTATTATTTTTTTAATAATTGTGCATCAGGCTAAGTTTAGCTTACCGTGCTAAAGGACTGTGGAACACTTAGAAGGATGGATAGGGGGCTATTTCCAAGAAATGCCTATGAACGGCTACCTTAAATTTTATTCTAATCATAAGTGAGAGAGGAAAACAGGAACTAGAGAGATCATTCCATAGTTTAGAAGTCGACCGTTTGGTACGACAAGTAGAGATTTGTACTGCATACTGATGACGTGAATGAGAGATCCGACTATTCTTAGAAGTGGTGGCTCGAGATGGTATCAAAGAATGTAATTCAGCAGCGCAATAGCCATTGCAGTAGCGACAATAGAAAGAAAGTACAGTAACGATTCTTCTATGCTCAAGAGACTGCATGTCCGAAGTTAGGGGCGGGTCATTTATAAGCTTAATCGCTCTTTTTGGAATGCGATCACCGATATCTAGAGCGTGTTGGAGAGCACCAACCCAGAGGTGAAAATTATATTCTAGATGAGGTCAAATTTTAGCTTTATGTATCAGTTAGGGTTGTTGGAAGGTAAGGTACTGTTTAGATCCATATAAAAAGTCTATTTTCGAGCAGCTGCTCTGGTAGCTGACAGAAGATGGTCAACCCAAAATAGATTTAGAGATATAGTCATTCCAACATAGTAATAGAATCTGAAAACTTAAGATCGTAGCCATTCATACTTATAACAGGAAATGATCGATCATTTTTGGCGGATATAAGACAACACTGAGTTATATTAGTACTAAATTTAACTTGATTGTTACTTCCCCACTCAAGGATACATTAAATGTCTTTGTTGATTGAAACAGCGATTTCAGCTTTAAAAAAATCCATCAACTACGACCCGTATTCGTCTTTTATCAGCGAAACTAGAAAATCAGTTAATGAACGTGTCATTTCACCCAAACGAGGTGGGTTTGGTAAGTAAACACATATCAAACTTGGTCAAATGCTTCTGAGATATCTGAAGCGACTACATCTGTTTCACCGGATTGGTCTAATATGTTGTTCACATATGAAAGCAGTTGGAAAGGAACTGCGAGAATGGTAAAAGCATGTTCTTCAGTACAGATCCAACGAATTATTTAGTACTTGGATTCCTTTAAAATTTGCGATGTTTATTAATAGTAGTTTCTATCCAATGTAACTTTCCAAAACTTTCATTATAATGTTCAGTAATTATTTGCTACTGAGTGTCCGATATGGAATTATCCCCTACAAGCCCTTGACTAATTTGTGTTGAAGAGAAATGTAAATAATGCGACGTTTAGTTAAATACCGACCGTTCGTAGTATTCTGCAAAAATCAACCGTAATATTTTAGTGAATAGTTTCGACAGTGAATCATATTCCCTTGAAGTCGGAACTAAGTTGCCGCTTACTTTGAGCAGTAGTTCGCAAACATTTATTCATACGTATAACGTTAGCTCACCCATTCAAATATTTTGTCATCGATTTTAGTTGTTAATAAAAAGTAATAATTATATATTAGACTAACATCGTCGCCCCCACGTCGCTCCGACTCCGTGGCTGCTCCGGTGGTCCATATTCGGTACTACTTCCCGTCCTCGGAAGATCGGCTACGTGCAATAAAAACTTGGCAACTTCCACTTGACCCGAAACGATGCCGTGGATGGACCTTCGTTCGCCCGTCGTTTCCTTACGGGCGACATCCGATACAAGCAAGGATCGCGCCGTCCCGCGACTTCTTCCGCCCCGCATCCCACCCACGGCAACCATTCTCAAGACCTTTACGTGATTATCGGGGATCCGTTTCTTCCGCCTCTCTTCCGAGGGGGGCTACTCTAACACCGGAACGTAATTTAGATAGGTCGTGTCACCACTATGCTACTAGCTCAGTGCAAGAAGGAAGAAAACAGACCCACCGCTTATTAGATCACCCTACACAGGACATTCTATGCTATTTGTGACCTTGACGCACTCTTCTCTATAGTGGTGGTAGTCGGGTAGAACTTTTACGCATTTGACGCCGTTGACTTTCGTATCTGTCATGTCCTCACTTTGACGTCTTACTATGCACATTTGGGTACTTGAAAACTTTGCAGCAAATGAACGTATTGTCGAACAGTTTATAGTATGTTATATCCAGGTTGCACATTACATTACCTAGATGGTCTTGTTATGAAATCAGAACTAACTTATAAAGTTACAATTGAAGCACACAAACATGATAGCTACTACAGCAAAGCAAATAACTATTCCCACAAATCTCTTTTTTTAAACGTTACAGTAACCCAGTGTCACAGCTAAGAAAAGAGTGAATAATAATAGTATTAATAAGCCGATAAGCAGCAGCAATCATAACTTTCCTATGCGATTGTCGTAGTATATTACCAAATAGTTAATGTTACGAAACGGATATTTTTAACTTGTTCATATTTGCTCTTATATTAAATGCACAAAATACATGTAATGAATGAAACATATACACTTATGCAAATTTTTATATTGCAAATAAGTAAAAAATATTACACGTATCCTACTTGGATAAATTTAGTTATTTATTAAACAATTTTTATTTTAATATAATGTATAGTCTTCGTTGTGATATTCAGGTTCATCTTCATTTGTCAAATATGACAACCAAGGCTATATTAAAAGTTAATTCCTGATTCCTGTTTGATATGACTACTTACATAAGATTATTATAAGTTTTTGTTATGAACGAATAAGTTCAAAAGTAAATACGTATTTACTTTTGAACTTATTCGTTCATAACAAAAACTTAGAATAATTTAATATTAGTCAAATTACTTTGGTATGTGTGAATCCTTGCGATATCGAAGGCTCACATTCCATTAATATAAGCAATTTGATTGTAATCTCATTATATTTAGAATTTACACGTTCTACATACATAAAGACAAAATTTACATCGATTGGGACTTGAATCTCGATAGCGCAGTTGGTTAGCGCGGTACTCTAGCAAAGTACAGGTCGTAGGTTCAAATCCTACACGAGGTAAACTTTTTATTTATGTAATTAATAAAATTAATAATAATTTTTAACTGATATGAAGGATTGAAATGGGTGACTAGTGAAGGTTGTGCAGAAATTAAGTTAAAACTGCGACGTTTTGTCTAGAAATATCTTTATTGAATATAACTACATTTGGTAGTTTCAAGTTCAGGCGCAATACGTATTTAGTTACATAGATAAGTTTACATGAGTCAACTTTGTAGTATGAAATTTAGTTTGGACAGATAATATTTGAACATTCCACGCTTTGCTAAATTTTTGGGTATTCTTCCAGTATTGGCATGTTAATTACAGTATGGATAGTTTTAAAATATGGATGAAGATTTGTAAGATTATTTTGACGCACTGGGCATAGTTGCAGTTGTGTTGTGCTTATGACGCATCTTTGATATTGTATTAACGTGTGTTGGTACGAGAGAATTTGTTTTTTCAGCGTACTGTCAGTTTAGTGTTATGGCACTAGAATTTGTAGTAAAGCGTTGAGTATTACGTAAAAGCATATTGCGATGATGTGTAAAACATCATGAGCTGAAGGAGTTGAGTTCGAACAATAATATTTTAGTAAAACCTCCATTGAGATGTTATTAAGTGTCATTGTGTTTAGCTTCTATATTTTCAAGGATGTAGGTTTGAATTGATATGAAAGGGTGTGAATTAACGATATGTATTTTTGTTCGTATAAATGAGGGATTTTACAACGGAAAATTTTAGGTATCATTCAAGGGCAAGTAGTAGTGAAATTTACTGAATTTTATGGAAAGAGACTTTTATAAACATTTTTTGTTTGGTTCTAAACGCTGTACTAATTGAATATAAATTTAAAATACATTTTGCTCAAATTAACCGAGCTGGTAGCGTAGTGGTGACATAACCTGCTTAGCATTCGAGAGGTAATGGGTTCGATTCCAGTTACCGTCTACCTTGTATGAGGTTTTTTCAGGGGGTTTTCTTCATACACATGTAGCGGCATAGTCACTGCGTATATGCACACCATGTGCGGCTACTTAGGCGAATGCTGGGGTAGTATTTTCCCCCTCAGAACCCTAATTCCGTTCCTTCCAATCCTATCCTGACCGTACCCATCCTTAATCCCACCATGCATATATACGTAATGTATGTATGTATGCTGGGAATCCGTGATTGTGGCTGAAGGAGCTCGGAAAGCCTGAGCAGCCCGCCCTCCTTGAGGAGGGAATGAAATACATGGCCTTTTTAATAATTTAGCGTACACTCAATTTTTGCTAACTTTTTATGTTATTCCTAATATGTTTACAAATAGAAAAATGCAAAAGAGAATGGATTTTATATTCATAACTCACAAGCCGCCACTGATTAGCTTACAACGAGTCTCTCCCTAAAATGTTATTTTTTTAAGCTATAGTGGTAAAATGATAGACTTGTTTAAAGGTAACACGCTAACGTTATGTTTGTTTCTAGAAATATTTCTAGAAGGAATAGACCTTCTAGTGGTAAACGTTACATGTACAGATTTCTGCTCGTTAACCATAATTCTCCAAATTTTAAGCCATTCCCAATTTTTTTAATATGTTTTTGAACAATAATAGGTGCTATTTCAGGGTCTCTGTGTTATGCCATCACCCTAGTGTCGTCAGCGAAGGTTACTATAGCTATTCCTTGTGCTATTGGTAGTTCAGCAGTAAAGATCAGATACAAAATTGGCCCTAGTATGCTTCCTTGAGGAACGTCAGACTTAATTGGTTTTAAACTTGTTTGTTCATCATCATGTCGGACGTAGTACAGTATTTCTTCTAAGTATGATGTATGATTTTATTAAGAGGTATATATTGTGAGGCAAAAGTTTTTTAATTTTGTACAGTAGTCCTGAGTGCCGCAACTTATCAAAGGCTTGTGACACATCAAGGAATACAGCTGAGCAGTATCTCCCTTCTTCAATGTCGGCATTTATATGACACACTATCCGTGCTACTTGTTCGATGTTTCCACTCCGTTCTCTGTAACCAAACCGATGCTCGGAAATTAGCTGCTTTTGTCCAAGTGTTGGTTTCAATGTTTTGAGTAATAATTTTTCAAATACTTTCGACAATGTTGGCAAAAGACTGATTGGCCTGTATGACTCTACGCGTACACGATCTTTTTCAGGTTTATCTATAAGTATAATTTGTGCTACTTTCCAAGAGACCGGGAGGTAACTTAGTCTTAAGGCTGCATTGAAAATTGCCGTTATATCTCGAATTATCTTATCTGGAAGTTGTTTGAATACTTTTCCTGTGATTTGATCTAATCCTGGGGCTTCTTTGCTATTTAGGCCTTTTCGGATTATTTGTTGAACTTCATAGATCGTAAACTTTTCTAGCGGGAGTTCCGTTTGTAACGGTGAGTCTGAGAACATACTACTTTCTTCTTCCTCATTTTCGGAAATTTTACTCGAGAAAGGGGTAATAGTTTTTTCCAGATTTACGTTGTTGAGGGCGCTTGATGTTTCTAGTCGCTCTCCAGAGGGAATCGTTAGTGTCTTTATTTGGTGAGAGTTTCTGAAGATATTCCTGTATTGCCGTATTTTCTTCCTCTTCTAAAATTTTTTTTAAACCTTTTATTGCTCTGTTGTACCTAGTTTTGTCTTGAGCAGATCGCGTTTATTGCCATCGTTTTCTTAATTTTCGTGTTTTTAAGATTTTTTCTTTCAGTTTCATTATTACATACGCTCTGATGGTTTTTACTATCCATTTCTAGGGTTGCTGACCATACAGCCTCCTGAATGGCCTGTGTTAACAGGTTTACGACTAAATCAAGTTCTTTCCTGTTTTCAGTGAGTTTCAAGTGGGTATTACTTAGTATATTAGTAAAAATTGGAGGAGGTTTACTGTTTTTTTTCCTGTGGTTTGTTTGATTCATTGTCTGAGGTTTTATCTTCCGATAGTTTCTCATATTAATTTTTTATGCTAATTGGCTTATTTAGGCTGCAGCCTGTCGTGATTACTTGCTTTTTTGCGCTATTATTTGCGTCTTGATTAACTCTAGTTCTTTTCCTGTATTCGACTATTTTCCAATTGGTTTCAGTTTGTATTGGTTCTTTGCGAAGTTGTAGTTGAATTTGGTATATTAATTGGTTGCAGCGTTTGGGATATTGTAGGGTAGTTTGGGTAATTCAGGCCTTGCGGTGTTATAAAATTTGGTTGTGAGTAAAGATTTGTTTGCATTGGTGTGTGATGTCTACTTTATTAGAATGGAGCTAAGTTTTGAGGTTGTTGATAAAGGAGATATTGTTGGGTGTTATATATGTGCACTGACCTGCATTGTTAGTGTATGTAGATTATGGAAACACTCGGCCGAGCGTTACGAACTATTTTATTTAATACTTATGCCGGATACAAGTTTGTAAAACCATAAACCTTAAAACAAGAAAAACTTGTTCAATCAATTTTTATTTAACTGACAAGGCAACTCAGGGAACGTATTATATATATATATATATATATATATATATATATATATATATTTATATTGGCAGAATTAAAAGACGACATGGCAATTATGATGATCTGGTGACAGCCGCCGACAAGCCACAATTTACTACACTTTACCCAATGGTAGTGGCGATGTTGTCCAAGTGTGTAGAGCTACATTTATTGAAACTTTTGGTATAACAACAAGACATGTGTCCACTCTTTCTAAGATAAAGAAATTAGGCCAAACCACTTTTATAGAGAAAAGACGACGTACCGCACCTAGTAAATTTACTCAAGATTATCGCAAAGTAGTTCACCGTCATATCAATAGTATTCCAGACGGAAGACGGAAAAAAGAACGTCTAAGCCCTGACGTAAATATCGGGCAACCGCATAAAGGTCGAAAAGGGAAGAAAATGCATGAAAAATGATATTACCATATTCCAGCTTCCTGGGTCTGATTATACCACTATTTCTGTGGATCTGGGTATTTTCACATGTGCTTGTGGAATGAAGGTGTAGCTGAAAGAGGCGGCAATGAAATATCTTCGTACTTACATTACATACTAAATAACGTAAATCCAAACAACAAGAAAAACATTACCATATGGAGCGATAAAAGCGCCTTGCAAAATAAAAATGATAATTTTTATTTACGTTTGTTTGGTTTCGCTTAGTTTATATGAAAGTATAGATCACAGCGGAAAAGAATAAGTAAACCTACAGTACCTGCCGATAGGCGTTCCATTATTGACAGCAGTTCCCACACTGGAAAATATCGAGTAGTTGACATGCAAAGGTTTTTTAACATTCAAGCCGCTAGTGATTCTGTGTTAAACTTGAAAGCGGTCCAGAGCAGCAAAACTACGCATATTCGAATAGATGCCAGACATCCAGGAATGTTGTAATATAAGTACAGTTTTTCTGAGTGTTCAGATTTTAATAAAATTCCAATATTAAAAAAAAAGGTAAATCCATCCAAGATGTACAAAAACTAACACTGGAAGAATTGTCTCATGAAAATCATATAACTTGTTTTTGAAAATATTTTTTTTTATATACATTTTTTGTAATGCGATGTTTGCAACAATAAACTATTTAAAAAGTTTCTCTATTTTTTATTTTTGGCGTTTGAAATTTGCAGTCTTCAGTTTGTGTCCGTGTTAATACATTTTGAGCGTTTCACTTTGTAGAAAAGTTAACCTTCCTAATACTAAGTGGGGTAACTTTGTACCCCAATTTGCCATTTTTACGAAATTATGGCGGTAATTTTTACCTCGGGCCAACAATTCTAATGAAAATGCTCCTTTGAACTGTTTTTAAATTATATAGTGAAATGTCATGTGATAAAAATAAAACATAAAAAGAGTGCTACAGGTTTTAACTAGTGGTATCATCGATTATTAATCATAACACGTGTATATTTGGTAAGAGAGTATAATGAGCGTTAATAGAAGATATATTTTGTAAAGTTGACAATTTTAAACGATCTGTCACTTTGATAGTAAATATTACAGCTGCATGATAATCAATATAATTATTTATTTCTTTGCAACTTTTTGTCACTTTGGCAGTAAACTATTTTATTCAAAAGTCATGTGACAGTCAACATGCGGTGATAAAATTATCACCGATTCGATAGCCTATTCTGCGATTTTGTTTTTGTATTTTAACCAATGAAAGTAATCAAAAATGTACCATGTGACATGTGAATTATATTCTAAGTTTAATAACAGAAAGAGATTTTTATAACAATTTCTATTATAGCAAGTTAACCGTGAACAAATGACAGATAGATATAATTCAGTAATAATTAGTAGCTTGTCATTTAACAAATTTCTTTGAGATTGTGTAGTGTTTATTAATTTGTAAACACTTAAATACTAAAATACTTATCTTTTTTGGGGTTTTTTAATGGTGTACTTTAAATTATACAATCTAAACGTTTAGATAACACTTACAGTTATCTTCGTCAGTAGTAATGTTAAAAATTGTTAAAAGATGTAAACAATTTTGTCAAATTTGAAAAATTAAAACAAACATAAGCCTGCTATTAATGTAACAGTTTGAGAAACGTATAAGCCAACTATAAAGTTGTAGTAAAGAATAACTAGGTCATTAAAATTATTAAATACTGTTTGAAATGAACTTTCCTGTTGAGGAATTAACAGACATAATATGGGTACTGGGAGAATGTACGAAAAATTGTTTATTAGTACAAATAATTTACAAAGAGAGATATCCCGCACGAAGACAACCCGAGAAAATAACGTTGGAAAGGTTAGTAGGTCGTTTTAATCGTACGGGTTCAGTAGTTTATAAAAAAAGGAAAGGACAGAACCTATACTTAACTAGTAAAATGAATTTAACGTGATGCTTGAACTTACGCATAATCCACATGTTAGTACACGTGAAATCTCGGGTCAGCATGATATTAGTGACAGGTCCGTCCGAAGAATACTGCGTAAAAATGAGATGCATCCATACCATATCCAGTTGCATCAAGAGTTACTCGAAGATGACTATCCCAGAAGGGTTGCTTTTTGTGAATAATAAATCCACAATGCGGGGGAATTTTTTTATTTTTCCTCTTTGGAGACGAAGCCACGTTTCATAAAAATGGAACTGTGAATAGACACAATTTCCATTATTATTCGACAAGTAATCCCCATCTTATAGCAACTCATAGTCAAACTAGGTGGTCTTTGAATGTTTGGGGTGGTATAGTTGGAGATCACGTAATTGGACCACATTTTTTCGATGGTACAGTGAATGGTCAGGTTTATTTCGACTTTTAAGAAAAGCATTTACCATTATTAGCAAACGTTCCTCTTAACATTCGTCAAAGAATATGGTTGTTACACAATGGAGCTCCGATACATCACACTAGATTAATTCATAATCATCTTAACACCCATTTTCCTAGAAGATGGGCGTGAAGATAAGGACCCATTGCATGGCCAGCTCGTTCACCAAAGTTAAGTAAAATTGACTTCTTCAAGTGGGGTTATGTGAAAAACCGTGTGTATCAAATACCTCCAACCATACAAGATGATATGAAGAATAGAATACGAGAAGCATTCCAGAGTATTAATGTAGAAATGTTGAGAAATGCCAGACGAGAAATTGTATATCGAATGCAATGCTGTATTGATGTTTTCGGTGGAGATTTTGAACATTTATTATGAAGTTAATTAATTTTATAAGAATTTTGTCTTAATAACCGATGATTTTTGAATTTTTTATAATAATTTGTCACACGTTTATTTGTTCACGGTTAACTTGTTATAATAGAAATTTTCAGAAAAACCTCTTTCTATTATTAAATTGAAAATATCTCAGAAATTAACGATTTTAACTATAGGGAGTGCTTAATAAAAATGAAAGAACATAAAGTGTATTTTCACTTTTCAAAATAAAATGCAAGGTGATTCACCTGAAAAAATTGACAAAATTATGTGTTCGTGTTTTGGCTCGCTCTATATGCAATTGGTGCAATAATAAAGAAATAACACTTTCTCGTAACACTGTAGCAATGTCAAAAAGTTATACCTGGAAAAAATTATCGTTAGGTTGTCCTGTCTAGGGTATACAGGACGTTGAAGTGAGAACGATTTTCGTGTACAATTGACCATAACTTTTAAAATACCCTGTATAACGTAATGAAACTCTATATTGGAAGTATGGGGAGATGAGCTTAATCTAAATTTGAAATAATATATAGGGTAACCCATTTAAACAAAAGTATGTTCGGTTCACTATGGTAATATGTAACACCCTGTAAATACGAAAATAATTTTATAATGTGAAGTTTGAAGTTGCCTATAATTTTTGTAAATTTATATACATTGTATTTGATGTATTGCTATATTCGTTAATATTGAAGTAGAATGTCGGTTAAATGGAAAGTTTTAAGAATTTTATGCTATCATCATGGTAAAGTCAGATTTGAAGTAACTTTTTTGTATTTGAAATAATTGAAGAAAACAAAATTGTGCATTTTCTACTACCTGTAGTCTTTTATTTGAAGTCTGACAACATTTTGATTTGTACATTATGACACTTTTAAAAGACAATTTTAAAAAGTACCAAAATTTATCTACAGTAATTTGTTTTGAAATACATACACTAACTATTGTTTTTCATATGGACGCCATCTTGGATTTTTACATTATCGAATAGTATTTTTATCACCTTTTCAGCGATGTATCACATGATACGAGAACTATCAAAATTTAAACCCTTGCTAATTTATCTGTTTTATTTACAAAATTTAATACATTTCTAACTTTTGTTTATGGATGCAATTGTATAGTCAACGGATTAAGAATAAGTTAACCACATCTTCTCAATGTTCCATGATATGAAGAGTTCAAACTGGAAAATTCGAGTACATGCAAGGTTTTATAATTATACTAGTTTTGTTTTAATTGAAAGTTCGGCAATACAATAATTACGAATTAATTGTCAAATTTTTCATTTATAATTTGTTATGTAAGGACTAGTATTTCTAGTGTTTAGATTTTAATAAAATTCAATATTGAATAAATGTATCATGTGATCACATCCGAAGAGGTGATCAAAAATCTAACACATGGTAAAAATCATGCTCATTGAAAATCAATATTAACTTATGTTTTGAAAAAATATTGATAATTTATATACATTTTTTGTAACATGTCTTCAACAATGTAACTAATGTAAAAAGTTTATCTATGTTGTAGATTGGCGTTGAAATTTAGCAGTCTTCAGTTTTTCGTGTTATACAATCATTTGAGCGTTTTCACTTATTGTAGAAAAAAAGTTAATCTTCCTAATTGACTTACATGTGAGCTAAATTTTACAAATTTGCCATTTTAACCAACATTCTATGGCGATAATTTTACGGCCAACTAATTCTAATGAAAATGCTCCTTTGAATCTGTTTTATAATTATATAGTGATATATGTCATGATGATAAAATAAATATCATATAAAAAGTGACTACAGGTTTTAACTAGTGGTAAACATCGATTATTAATCATAACACATGTTCTATAATTGGTAAGAGAGTATAATGAGCGTTACATTAGAAGATAATGTGTTTAGTTTCAATTTGACAATTATTTATTATATTTCGATCTGTTTTAAGTAAATATTACATTGCTAGCATTGCATAATTATCAATAATAATTATTTAATTTCAATTTGCAACTTTTGCATATTTTGGCAGTTAAAATCTATTTTTTAACAAAAGTATCAATTTAAGACAATTGTCAATATTGCAAAAAGGTGATAATATATTATCGACCATTTCCGAATAACTAATTTCGATTTATGTATTTTGTATTTTAACAATGAAAGTTATCAAATATATGTGAAATTAATGTATATTTACAGTTTATAACAGAAATATGAATATTCATTAATATATCAATTTCTATTATAACAGTTAACGTGAAATGAACTTTGACAGATCAATGTGATACATCAACTGAAAAGGTGAAATGAGAAACTATTCGAATAATGTAAAAATCCAATATTAGTATGGCGTTCATATGAAAATACAATAGTTAGTGTTGATTTCAAAATCAAATTGATCTGTAGTATAAATTTTGCAAGTACTTATTAATAATTTGTGATTTAAAAGTGTCATAATAAATTCAAATCAAAATGTTGTCATGAGCTTTCAAATAAAAGAGCTAACATGGTAGTAAATGCACAATGTTTGTTATGATACTTCAATTATGTTCAAAAACTAATACAAATTCTTCAAATTCATGACTTTACCATGAGACTGATTCTAGCCATTAAAATTCTACTAAAACTTTCCACATTTAACCAACATTCTATCTTCAATATTAACGAATATAAAATACATGCATGAATTCGGATAATGTATATATATATATATATATATATATATATATATATATATCACACAAGGTGATTCTAAAATACGTGGTCAAAACTAGGGAGCTGATGCAGGATAGCAATGCAAACAAAAATGTTCCTAACAAATTGGGTCGTAAAACACACCATTACGGAGATACAGTGTGTTTAGTTTTCAATTTGATAAGTTAATTTATTTATTATTTCCGTTAGTTTTCAATAAATAGCTTTCTAATTTGTAGCATTGCCTATAATTCTTATGCCGAATAACGTGATTAATCTAATTTCAATGTATCGTGCAGATGGCGCTAGTTGCCGCATATTTTTGTGGTTAAAAATGACGTAACTTTTTTCTAACAAAAAGTATCAACTTTCCAAAGGCACGATTGGATTTCGCGATCAATATTGCATAAAAAAGGTATACCTTATTGAGCTCGCTATCTGTAACCTTTTCCGAATAAAACTCAATTTCACATTTCAATTCTCAATTATTGGTATGATTACAATTCGGAGAAGTCAGTATAGTATTATTGAAATAAATGGTTATAAACAGATTTAACAGAAAATATGAATAAATTACCGATAATGATATCATTTCTGTCTACTGAACGCCGCTTACGTGAAAGTGGAACTTTGAAGCATCAGACTGCTGATAGGGGAAGACGAAGGACGGTGAGATCAGTTGCAAATGAGGAGAATATTTGGAATATTATTGAAGATAATCCCACTGTTAGTACTAGGCGTGTGTCACTACAAATTCAAGTGTCACAACTAGTTGTTTGGAGAGTTGCAAAAGAACAACAATTGCATCCGTACCATTACCGTCAAGTCCAGGATATTTTGCCAAGTGATAGACCCATACGCATGAGATTTTGTGGATTGCTCCTGAGGAGGCATGAACAGGACCCCACCTTTCTTTCAAATATCATCTTTGGCGATGAGGCTACTTTCACCAGAAACGGAGTGTTTAACATGCATAATGAACATGTTTGGGCCGATGAGAATCCGCATGCTAGAAAAACTACTCATTACCAACATTCTTTCAAAATTAATGTCTGGGCTGCAACACTTGAGACTGAACTTCTAGGCTACCGCATTCTCCAAGGTAATTTAACCGGAGAAACGTACCACGATTTTTTATCCAATCAACTTTATGAACTTTTGGGAGACATTCCTTTAGCGAGAAGGCGTGCCCTATGGTACATGCATGACGGGGCCCCTCCCCATTTTAGTCGACAGTGTCGTATATGGGTATCCGAAAAATTTCCAAATCAATGGATAGGCCGAGGCAATGAGGCTCCTTTAATTTGGCCCCCTAGGTCACTAGACCTCAATTCTATGGATTTCAATGTTTGGGGACAAGTGAAAAATAAAGTATATGCTCAGTTGATTGAAACCGTTAAGGAACTGCGCCAGCGAATTGAAGACGCTTTCAATGAAATAGTACAAGAGCAAAGACTAAATCGTGTAGTATTTTCACTTATGAGAAGACTGCAACAGTGTATACAGGAAAATGGAGGACACTTTGGGAATTGAAATGATATCATTATCGGTAATTTATTCATATTTTTTGTTAAATCTGTTTATAATCATTTGTTTCAATAATATTCTACTGACTTCTCCGAATTGTAATAATACCAATAATTGAGAATTGAAATGTGAAATTAAGTTTTATTCGGAAATGGTTACAGATAGCGAGCTCAATAAGGTATACCTTTTTTATGTAATGTTGATGGCAGAATCCAATTGTGCCTTTGGAAAGTTAATACTTTTTGTTAGAAAAAAGTTACGTTATTTTTAACCACAAAAATATGCGGCAACTAGCAACATCTGCACGATACATTGAAATTAGATAAATCACATTACTCGACATAAGAATTATAGGAAATGCTACAAAATTGAAAGCTATTCATTGCAAACTAACGGAAATATTAGATAAATTAACTTATCAAATTGAAAACTAAACACCCTGTATCTCCGTAATGGTGCGTTTTACGACCCAAGTTGATAGGAACTTTTTTGTTTGCATTGCTATCCTGCATCAGCTTCCTAATTTTGACCACCTATTTTAGAATCACCTTGTATATAACATTTTTAATTACAAATAATGAAATAAAAATTATAGTCAGAAAAAAAAAATAAAAAACGTGGGGTACAAAAATATCCGTTAGTAGAGAGGATGTAAAAATTACACAGTATTAGGAAGGTTAAACAAATTGCCAAGTTTCAGATAAAATAATTATATCTTGTTTAACTTAAATAAATTAAAAATTCATCAAAATTTTTATGAATAAATTCTAATATTTGCATGGAATACGCTAAATTGTAACAAGATCTTTTATTAAAATGAACAATTAATCTGTTCTCTGTCATTATCCAATGCTTCATTATTAAAACTTAATTAACTAGATTCATAGCATTCATTAGAATTAGAGAAACTTTACATTTCTGAAATTAAATAAATGTATATTTCTAAGCCAAGTTTCTAAATGTAAGTGCTAATTGCTAAACTTTATAAAAAATAATTGTTTTCTGATTCATAATGGTTAATATGATATGTTATGATAAAATGGTAATACAATTCATCTTAAAAAAACTTAAATAAATTGTGTTCCATTTCCAGATAAACTTTGGAAATTTAAATCTAATAAGTAGATTGAATTTTGTTATTTGCGTAAAAGTTTCTTCAAGTTAATCTTTCTCGATAAATTACCTTTGATTTGGTCTACAGTAAAAAAATAGGACTGAATCTAGAGAAAATGGAATACATCATAAGGAATACTTTTTATACGAAAAAATATGAAGATATTGTAATAGATGTGACTGCTACTCGTGACGTAGAAAAAATATATAAATGCAAATGGTCGCTTTATTTTCTAGTATTTATACTTTTCTTCTAGACCAGTAGGCGGCTAAATTCTTTCTGAATGAAATACGGTTTTATGAAAATCTGAGATATGGAAATGACTTGTGGTTGGATGTTATTATAAAATTGCAAAACTGCTGATATAGGTACCTAGTTTAATTATACGTACAATAGATAAGTTCCACATTTACATACGTACCAAATACGATTAAATGAATATTATATTAGAAGCAATTAGTTTTCTAATTTATATCACTACCGTCTTAAGCTATAATTAAAAATAAGATTAAAGAATTAAACCATTCAAAATATTTAGTATTAAATTATGTAAAGTACAAGCGCCAATGCCTTTGAACTCTGGACATTTATAAAACCTTCCGTTAATTTTAAAATTATTGAATCACATAAGATTTAAATTAAACGTCCATCATAAACATAAATTCGATCAATCTAGTAACTGTTGTAAATACATTAAAGTTTATGGTTGTTTCAAAATTCTAAATCGGTTTAGAACTCTATCAATTTTTATGAATATTACAAACTGGACTGACACAAATTGAAACATTTGTATGTAAATAGTTTAATTTAAAAAATAATTCCAATGAAAATATTTAAAAATTACTATTTCATGTATACTAATTCTATCAAGCTCAACAATTTTATTATATTTATTAGTAGTTTTACTTTTATCTTTTACTGTTCAGTTAGCAGTGTTGTAGGAATGTTGATACACAATTATTTAAATTATGTGCCTTTTTTTAATCCAATAAAACCTACTGTTTGTGCTACCTACCAAAAATAATTTAGACACCGTTCAATGATTTGATGTGGTGGGTATTTATTGCAGTAGGTATAGTTTATTATGCGTGTTTTAAGCACGCAAAGAGAAGTATATATTAACGTATATTACTTATTCAAATCTGTATGTATTGAATTACTTACTTTTAATTACGCATTAAAAATAGTGCGTATCAACATATTGCTTAAGAGGTTTAAGATATCGTTATGGTCATTAATTAAAGGCAAAGCTTTTCAGCACCAATCCATGAATTTTGCATATAACTCTATACATGGACGCCTAATTTTCATTTAAGTCAACTCACTTATACTAATGAGACAAAATGAAAATAGATATCTCCTTGTATACAGTTGGATTAATGGGAGCTGTGATATTATAACAACATCTACATAATTTAGAAAAATAATTGATGAAAATTACTATTTTAAAATAAATGATTTATTTAATAGCAGTAATAATAAAAATAAAAAAGTTTATAAAATTTGTTCTTGTTTGAAAGTAACAAGCGATCTTGGCTCTAGAATGGAATACATTGGTCTAATATGGATATGTTGGCTCACTATTGGAGATTTCTTTATAACGGAACAATGCACACCATAACCATATATCTAATGTGAAAATCTATAACTAATTTCAATATTCAACGTAAATCTATATAGACATCAGCGATATTATTGCTATATAAGTAATAGTTATTTACATTATAAGTAACGAAAGGTATTGTTTTTCTTTACGAATCGCGATCTTTCTAATCTATGGGCAACCGAGGTTAGAAACGCGATGAGCAAAGAAGAACCTACTCTTCTTTAAGAACGATACATAAATTTTTTTCGGACACTAAATGGATTATATTTTATAAGAAATTATTTAAAAAATACATGACAAGAGCGATAATCATATTGCCGTTTCCATCACTGCAGCAGCTAAACAAAAATAGGTTTAAAAAAATGTTGTAAACTGTTATCGTGTGAAAATGGAAATAAGCAATGAAAATCATCCTGAAATATTGGCAATAGCACTTGAAGCTGTTGCTAGTTTATAACCCTTGAAATCACGAAATAAATATGAGAAAACGTACAACATTTTCAATTCTTGGAGGACTTCAAAGAATGTAAGGGATATCGACAAAGAAGTTATGCCTTGCTTTTTTTCATGAAAAGATTTTAAGTTTTATCTGTATATTTGATTACAGGCTGAAATACTGAAATCTTCCACGCTGTGGTCGACATATTCCATGTTGGAAAGTACGTTGATAGTCAAAGAAAACGGCGATATATCGAATTATGGAAAGTTACAGTTATATTTAAAGCGTCAAAGTGAGGGATATGAAGCAAAAAAATCAAAAATTCTATCACAGGACGATGCGTCAAAATATTTGATAGAAGCGCCTGACGATACTTTTCCTATCACTAAAGTGGCGTTAATTTTCGGTCTGTATGGGGCGGGTCGTGGTGAGGAACTAATAAAGTTAAATGCAAAGGATATCGAGGATACCCGCTCTATTTTGGTTGTCATTCTTCATGACACTAAGGCAAGAAAAAAGCGTATATTCACCGTTATGAGGGAAATGAGAAGAATTAATGAGATTGGGTTGTACAGAAGATATATACGCTTGCGACCAAAACATATGAGTCACTCAAGATTGTTCATATTTCATATGAACAATAAATGTACAGGTTGTCCCATTTTCGTATGTTTTACGGGGTATCTCGTTTATTTTTTAGGTTATAACCTTGCGGTTTTCGCGACACCGCGCTATTTTTTAGTGAAACCAAAGATGCACTAATCAAATTTGCCATAGCCATTTTAGTTTGTGTGCTACAGGGTGATTTTGGAAAAATTGCATTTTCAGTCATCCTCTGTAACTCTGTTATTGTCAGACATATGAAAAAAGTAAACACTGATATTTATAGATTTTTTTACGTAGAATACAGTGGCGTGCTCAGATTTTCTTTATAGGTCACAGTTTTTGAGATATTGACATAACCCACTTTTTTTTTATGTGACACCCTATATATTTTTTTAAAATCTGTTTCCTCTTGCCAAGAGCTTTTCAAAAATATAGCATAGTCTATATTTATTTTTATAAATAACGCGACAAAATGATTTTTTTCTATAATTTACATTGATAATGGTGGATAGCCGTGGGTAACCATGGTAACGCAAAAAACAAAATAATTAACGTTCTGCCATTACTTAGGTATTTGATTTTTGAAGTTTTTGCTTCTCTCAAATTATTCCTGGTTATATTTTCCCAAACATAGTGCTGATATTTTTTGTTATTCGTTGTTTTTGTTTATTGTTATCGTTCTTGTTCTTGTTGTTGTTTAATTATTTTTTAATATGGCTCGAAACCAAAAATTTGAAAACTTTGAGAAAGATGATATGAATACCTGCTTCATATTATCTAATGAAAACGCAGGCCAGGCCTTAGAACTCTATCTGAACAGGTCAGTTAATCTTTACCTTAGAATTTGTATTTATTTTATATACCTATTTTGTCATATATATCTCGAAAGAAGACAACCCGACAGAAGAATACTTCAAAAATTAAAATTTAATCTTTGCCAACATGGGTGTTTTGACAAACCTCGACCCCGAGTTTATAACAAAGAGAACGAGGAATCAGAGATCAACGTTTTAGCAGTAGTTCAAGCTACTCCTGAAACCTCGTGCAGGAAAATAGATGAAGAAACCGGTGTGTCTAAAACAACAGTGCAAAGGATTTTAAAAAAACATAAATTCAAACCCTACAAGTATAAACTTGTTTATCATCTGCACCCTGGTGATGCTGAACGTAGATTGGAGTTCTGCAATTGGTTAATAAATATGAAAACTCAGGACAATAATTTTGAAAAAAAAATAATTTGGTCAGACGAGACACATTTCACAAGTTCGGGAATTCTTAATAGACACAACTCGCGGTTTTGGAGTCAAGAAAACATCCACGTGATTTTTCCAATAGAGCGTCAAGGCAGGTTCGGATTTAATGTCTCCTGCTTTATTTTTAACCGAAAAATAGTTTACAAGATTTATGAAGAAAACTTAAACTCTAATGGCTACTTACAAATTCTACAAGAAAAAACTATGAACATTTTAGAAGATATTCCACTGGCTCAACTAAACGATATATTCTTCCAGCAGGATGGGACTCCAGTCCACAATGCTAGAATAATACAAAACTGGCTAAATTAACGTTTTCCCAGCAGATGGATTGGAACAAATGGACCTGTTCGATGGCCACCACGATCACCGGATCTGACCGGTTTTGGATTTTTTTGTGGGTGTATTTAAAGAATAAAATTTATTCAAGGTAATATTCCAACATGCAACAATTAAAAATTGCAACGGAAAATGCTTTTGCAGAATTACGAAGACAATCATTTATTTTGGAAAATGCTATTAAAAGAATTTATAAACTTTGTGAAACTTATTTGTGATTAATTAGTTATTTTCTTTTATCAATGCAAATTATAGAAAAAATCATTTTGTCACGTTATTTATAAAATAAATATAGACTATGCTATATTTTTGAAAAGCTCTTGACAAGGGGAAAAAGATTTTAAAAATACATAGGGTGTCCCATTAAAAAAAAGTAGGTTATGTCAATATCTCAAAAACTGTGACTAAAGAAAATTTGAGTATCGCCACTGGATTATACGTAAAAAAATGTACAAATATCAGTTTTTACTTTTTTAAAATGTCTGACAATAACAGAGTTACAGGGGATGACTGAAAATGCAATTTGTCCAAAATCACCCTGTAGCATAAAAACTAAGATGGCTATGGCAAATTTGATTAGTGCATCTTTGGTTTCATTAAAAAGTAGCACGGTGTCGCGAAAACCGCAAGGTTCTAACCTAAAAAATAAGCGAGATACCCAGTAAAGCATACGAAAATGGGACAACCTGTACAGTGCAACATGTGGGGACGCACAGTTTACACAAGGTGCTGAAGGAAATTGCCCATTATTTGAAATTACCCAACCAAAACGGGTACACTGGACACTGTCTACATCGAACGTTAACTACTTTTCTTGCTGAGGGTGGAGCGGATATCAATAGGCTCAAAACTCATAGAAGATGGCGATCAAACACGATTCCAGAAGACTATATAGAATAAGGCATGAACAATAAAATAGCGACTTCGAAAATGATTTTTAATCAGCCATCATCGTCAAACAGTGGATGCCAGAGTCCATCTGATGTTGTCCTAGAACGTACTGATTCACAGTTTGCTCCTCCATGTAGCCATTCACCATTTTATATGTCAAAGGGAGGAGTTCATCAGGATGTTTTATCAAAATCATCACTATCATTTAATGATTTACAGATTGTCTAATATAAATACTAATAGTCCAACTTACATCAATGGCTCGCTTGCGATAGATAATCGTATAATTTACGCAAAATCGCGTGTATTCGCCAAGGAAAACGAGATAAAATACAGCGCGCGCAACCAGAGATGATTTGGAGGCCAGATGCGTATTCGTCTGTTTTCAAACACACTATTCAATATAATCCGAAAATTTCGGTAGCATCGCAGGTACATTGCTTCAATTGTACATTACGTCATTGTATAACAATGATTACATGTACAAACATAATTAATAACTCGATACTTTTTATTTAAGTGTGTTAAAAATATTGTTTGTATTTTTAGTGGTAGGAAGACATTAAATGGTTTTTTCATATACAAAGCTATGTAAAATATGTGGATAAACAAGGTCTTAAAATTGAAATTTTACATTTAACTTCAATCAATTAATGAAGGTAGTATGTTCTTAAAGTGCAGATTAGGAAATGGCCCTTTATTATATGAACAACATTCCGCGATTACGTGAAAGTGCACGTTTTTTTTAATTTTTATTATTTATGTATTCTTTATTACACTATTGGGAGGGTAATGGCATCATCGTTAAGGTCTATTTTCACGGAACTTGCTTTTAAGTGGCGTACAACTGAAAACAACAGAATACTTCTTATAACAACGTTCAAGCGCTGAGATTCCCTACATGGAAGGAATAAAATATTACCGGGAATTAAATCGCCCCATTGTTTGCACGGATGAAACGTATTTCCACAGTAGAGACGCTAATTAAAGATCATGGAGTAATAGAGGTGCAAATAGGCTAAAGTGCAAAGTATCTAAAGGACCGAAAATAATTATATTCCATGTGGGTGGTGAAATGGGGTTTCTAGATGGTTGTAGTTTGGTTTTTAAATCTAGATCAAAAAGTGGAAAATGCTGTGACTACATGAATCCGACAAACTATGAAAAATGTTAGATAGATAGATAGATTCATGAACAAAAATTATGTTGTATTTTATAATAACTATTATATTTTCTTTTGCAATTTTATAAAATATTCAGTCACATGCGCCTCTTATCTCTCATCCTCTCATATGTACCTGTAAGTAGGAAGGGCCTTGCAACTCCTCACCACGGTTTTTTTACGCCATAGGCCACGTTCAGGAGGAGTGGGGGAGGATCAGTTCCGGCTCCTTTCTGTCGGCTACTTTTCCGGCGCCATTTTCAACCCTTTGATGGCATTTTCAACCCTTGATGCTGTATTTACGTTACTTACCCCGTAATTAGGGCCTTTTTGGCTGTGTTAACAGCCTTTTCGGCAGTACAGCCATTGGAGGGTAGGCAACCGCAGTCACCCTACGCGCGCTTACATTGCTCTAATTGAAGGGCGTGATGGTAGGCCACGCCCACTGGTTTCTGATTGGACCATAGACTCCGCGCAGTTACGCGCCTGGTTTCTGATTGGTAACGGCCATTTTGTGGGCGTTTCCTGTAAGTCATTTTATTGTTGTTGATCATTTTGTTTTTAATTATGAGTCATAATTAAAGTATGCTTGTTTTGTCGGCCGTTTTGTCGGCCATGCCGGGAAATTTAGAGTAGTATTCTAATATGAGGCACCTCATACTATCTCATGAGACAGGTATAGGACGCCGTACGCCCCTGGTTTCCGATTGGTGGCGGCCATTTTGAATTGGCGGCCACTTTGTTGGCCATGGCGAGAAATTTGAAATGGTATTCTAATAAGGGCCCTTTTGTTTCTAGGTATAGGACGCCGGAACTTGTTCTCGGAGTCTCTCTCTCTCTCTCTCTCTCTCTCTCTCTCTCTCTCTCTCGGCGTATCAATTTGTGGGGCTTCGTGCAAACACCAAAGGGTATCGGTCATTTTAGTTGGTCATTTTGTTTTTGACGGTCATTCTTGTTTTTGGCGGTCGGTTTTGAAATGACCTCGAACAAGATTTGAACCTATGACATGTACTTTCACCACATCAATTAGCATGAGTCCGGTGTAGTTTTTAATTTCAGCCCCTGGAGGGTATGCAACTGTGGATACATATCTTGAATGTCAGCTTTTTTCCACTCATTTTGTTTTTAATTATAGATATATCGGCAGTTTTGTTTTGTCCCGGAAATTTGAAACAGTATTCTAATAAGATCGTTTTATTCTTGTAATTGGAGGGAAATTTGAAATTGTACTCTAATAAGCGGGCCCTGAGGTTATCTCATTTGACGGTCATTTTTGAAATCAAATCAATTAATCAAAACATTTAAATCAAAGCAATTTAAATACAAAAGTTTACCTCGAGCAGGATTTGAACCTACGACATGTACTTTGACCAGATCAATTAGCAACACAATTTTAATTCCTAAAGTAATATAGAAATAAATTCAAGGTAAGGTACTTACTGACTTTCCCCTTTCATTAATATAAAGTAATTATTTTCTGGGTTTCCCCAGTTATGTAACCGCAATAACATCCTTTCACTATTCAATGGCGTCTGGACTACTTCGAAACACCCCGCAATTAACTAATTACTTAAAAGGCAAACAGACCTTGAAATTACATAAAAGACAGAAAAGTCAACTTTCATTTCCAATTTTGATAATTGCTTCAGCCAAACTTATACGATTTAACAAAAAAACAATGTGCAAGCCTAGGATTTTGATTTGAAATCAGTTTCTCCCAACTTTATTCGAATTAACACAAAAACAAAAACAATGTGCACGTCTAGAGTGTTGACTTGAATTTAGTTTTTGCCAACCTCACTCGATTTAATACAAAATAAAAACAAGATGCAAGTGCAGGATATTGATTTGAAATCAGCTTCGGCCAACCTAATTCGTATTAAAACAAAAACAAAAACAAGATGCAAGTTTAGGATGATTTGAAACAAGTCTCTGCCAACCTTACTGTCGTATATAGTTCAATATGCTCCTTAATTCTCTATTTAAATACCGCATAACATACAGGATGTATGTAAAATTTGCAATTAACCTCAGTTGGCAACAAGGTAACGCGATACATGCATTATAAATTGGCTTCTGTGAAAGTTGGTTTTACAAAACAAACACAAGCACAAGCACAAGCACAATCACAAGCACAAGCACAAGCACAACCACAAGCTCAGGCACCCGGACACAGACACAAACACGGACACGGACACGGACACGGACACGGACACGGACACGGGCACGGATAAGGACACGGACAGGACACGGACACGGACACGGACACGGACACGGACACGGACACACACGGACACGGACACGGACACGGACACGACACGACACGGACACGGACACGTCATGGACACGGACACGGACACGGACACGGGCACGGACACGGACACGGACACGGACACGGACACGGACACGGACACGGACACGGACACGGACACGGACACGGACACGGACACGGACACGGACACGGACACGGACACGGACACGGACACGGACACGGACACGGACTCGGACACGGACACGGACACGGACACGGACACGGACACGGACACGGACACGGACACGGACACGGACACGGACACGGACACGGACACGGACACGGACACGGACACGGACACGGACACGGACACAGACACAGACACAGACACAGACACAGACACAGACACAGACACAGACACAGACACAGACACAGACACAGACACAGACACAGACACAGGCACAGACACAGGCACAGACACAGACAGAAACAGACACAGACACAGACACAGACATAGACACAAAACAGACACATGCCAAACACCCAAACGTAAAATCAACCAAACACGGAAACCCGCAAACACAAGTATGAAATCACGAAAATATGAAAACACGCAAACACTAAAACACGCAAACACGAAAACACGCAAACACGAAAACACGAAAACACGAAAACACGAAAACACGAAAACACGAAAACACGAAAACACGAAATCACGAGAACACGAAAACACGAAAATACGAAAACACGAAAACACGAAAACACGAAAACACGAAAACACGAAAACACGAAAACACGAAAACACGAAAACACGAAAACACGAAAACACGAAAACACGAAAACACGAAAACACGAAACACGAAAACACGAAAACACGAAAACACGAAAACACGAAAACACGTAAACACGAAAACACGAAAACACGAAAACACGAAAACACGAAAACACGAAAACACGAAAACACGAAAACACGAAAACACGAAAACACGAAAACACGAAAACACGAAAACGCGAAAACGCGAAAACACGAAAACACGAAAACACGAAAACACGAAAACAAGAAAACACGAAAACACGAAAACACGAAAACACGAAAACACGAAAACGCGAAAACACGAAATCACGAAAACACGAAAATACGAAAACAAGAAAACACGAAAACACGTATACATGAAAACTCGAAAACGCGAAAACACGAAAACGCGAAAACGCGAAAACGCGAAAACGCAAAAACGCGGCGCGAAAACACAGAAACGCGAAAACACGAAAACATGAAAACAGATTCCTTAGGTCTAGTCATTGTAACTCTTTTCTGGACCTGTTAAACGCCGGACACAAATTATTATTCGTTATCGTAATTCTCTAATATTCCTGTCGCCTCTTCTGAGGGAAATATTGAATTCTTTATCGTACCGGTGAATAAGGATAGTAGAAATCTGTTCGACGAGAAATTATTCTGTTACCGCGATATTTGCAAGAAAATTCTATAGAGGTCAGGTTGTGTGGCTCATTGCGCCATCCTGAAGAAAGCATTGCTTACGCATTTGCAAATTTCACTCGCGGGATCTTTAAAAAGAAGTAATACTTTTATCTGTACCACTCTTAGTTAACAGCAACTGGATGATCATTATCGTCCTCAATGTAATAAGGAATAGACACAACAACCAAAATGGTTACTCGTTCATACTGGAGAAAACTCATTATAATGATATCATGAGGTCAAAACCCATAGAATCGTTTTGTTTGTAGATTAATTTATGGAGTGAATGTAACATTTGTTTCTCAAAAAATCGAGATCAAATATTCACACTAAATTTCTCTTGCACGTTTGTCCGCAAAATTTAGTCGTTGCCCCATTTGAATTTGAGGTGGATGACAAGACTTCTTTTCGGATAATCCACGACTTGGGCAAACACGCGTCCTTCACTATCGTTAGCACAAACTGTTCATCGACAACCCAAAGGGTATTTACGTTAACTAACACACTAACAGAGCAACGAAGTTCCTCAACAACGATCAGCTTTACTGGGAGCTGCTTTGTTACTCCGTTATTCTGTTCGACTGAAATAATGTTCTACTAAAAATATTTTTTCTTTAGAAGCCAGCTGTAATAAATGCAACTTGCGTAAGAAATTGCTCAGGGCTGTGCATCTCGCTATTGTCTATCTTAACGGATACCATACTATAATAAGTGTGCATTAATGATGTACAATGTCATTTTACGATATATTTCCTCCTTACGACATAATCGTATCTACTTCATTAGTATACTTTATGTAAATCATATAATCAACTTTACTGAAAGATGCGTAACTAAATTTTGTACGATGAAGTTGTAATTTAGGAGGTATAGTTTCTCTTAAATAACAACTTTGCTTATTTTAGGCTCCAAATAAGATGTTTACAAATTGTGCTGTAATTTCCACCTTCTTACTGATTATGTGCACTAATATGCACATTCTTTTGCAGACTATGTATGCTTAACAAATAGGGATGAGGACGTATAATCTAAACAATTGTATCTCGATTTATTAATTTACTACTCTTGAAAGTTTGTTTTACAAACTCTGTGCTTTGTTTTGAATGTTAAAACTAGTTTTATAGTAGTAAAGTTTTATACCGTGTTGCTATTTTGTGTGTTGAGATATCCAGTAACTATCTGTTCCATTAATTTGTATGGTACATAAATCAGATCTTCCTGATAAGTTTTACTGGTACCTTAATTACTAATTAGCAATGAACTTTTTTTTACATTACCCATCTTTAAATTCCTAGATATAAAGATTTATCTTGACTCATTTTTCAAATGCATAGATGTGCAATAAAATTACCACTTTACATAATCGTCAAGATTTTGTAAAGATTTGCCCAAACACAAGTAGAAATTTGTTTGAATTGCAATAAAAATAAATTGCACCGGTTTGAAAAGCAGTTACTACTTTAATATTTAATTCAGATTCTCTTAAATTTCTCATCCTTTAATTATTGTATTGTAGAGGATTGTAGCAGATACAAACAACCTGTTGCGTATCATGTTCTTATTGAATTGCGGATTCTCTTATTTTCTAACGTTTAGTACTACAATTATAGGTGTATACAGATTAAATTTGGTTGAAAACAATCAAAGTTCAGAAGGGATTTATTAATTTTCAATTAAAATGTATATTTAGGTATTCATTTATCCGTACTTTTGGTCATGAGATTACGACTCGTAAAATTAATATTTATCTCAGCCTAATTTATAGCAACTTTAACATAATTTATTTATGTGAAGTTAATGGCAACTCACGCTTACGGTGTCATAAATTTAGGTTAGTTAATGAAAGAGTTTTTAAATGCAATACAATTTTTATTATGAAATATACTCCACCTATAAATAGTTTGTCATTAGTGCTATTAATAAGCGGATTATGCAGTTCAAAAAACTTTCGTCAATATGGCTTCAAACTCGTGCATTAAACATTAACATTATTTGTTTTAAGATACTCAAACATTTAAATAAACTTATTAAAGATTTATATGAAATGTTACCGCAAACAAATATTATTTTCGTAAAAATTTAAGATTTTTCCGATCTCACTTTTGCGTGAGGTAGGATTTAACTTGACGTTTGCTAAAAGTTATGTTTCAGAGTAGATGTTCTGCGGTACCAAATAATGTTTAATTACGCAAATACTTTTAAAATAAAACCAAACGTTACACAAATTGGAGTTAAAATTACATTAAAGGGAAACTTATATCTCTCACAATAAATTCAAAGAATCTAATGTTTTTACCTCTGCCCTATAACAAGGTTCTATTTTTACTGTACCGTAAGTGCATAATCAGTCAATGAACGTGTCATCTACAGGTGTACTAAGTTCACAAATCTGTAAATATAAGCATTTAGATTTAATATGCGGAATTATTGTTTTACACGCGGTCTTACTCGTACTTGTGCAGTTCGTTTTACGTTTAATGCGGATAACTGTTGTGTTATGTAAAGTTTTCTGATGCTTGCATACACAGGCGGAAAATCGTGCATCTTTGAGTCAAGTGTTTCATGAATACACTACTCCGTAATTATCACTGCAGATTTTTTGTCGTTGAACATAAACCTCAATGTTTGTTTGTTAAAATTTCCAGTGAGGGTGACACTGGGCATTAGACGTTATTTAAGGTGGAGATTAATTACACTACAATGTTTTATAACAAATTTTGTATTGATTCTTCGTGAACTTGAAGCAGTTTTATTTCCACCCAAAGATGTAGAAATCGCTGATGATGAAGAAGCAGACATACTACTATCTCTATGGAAGAATGTTCAGATCTCACGTGGAAGTAACATTGACACTTAAGGTAAAAAAACAAGAAAAATTAAAAACGTAGTAAAATGATGAAATAGCCTCCAAGCATATTCAGCAAGTAATGGATGAGGAAATATATACCGAATACCTGTTGTTGTAAAGGTTACCTTTACTCCGACTGAGTGGTTTGAGATGTTTTATTCTGATTCATTAGATGACGTAATTGTCCCGATTACAGCAGATGAAGTTTAAATTGCATAGTTATTTTCGTAACTAGTGCGCTGTTTACACATTTCTTGGTGCGAGGCCGCTCTTTTTTACCCTAGGCGTAGCGGAGGAATAAAATATAAGGCCGTGAACCAAAAATGTAACAGCGCACGTATTGCGAACAAAATTATTTGTAATCATAAAATTAGAAAAAAATTAAATTTTGAAATATTTGATGACAAATGTCAAATTCAATACATAAACAAAAAAGTTTATATATTTTGTTATATACCACATTTTGTTTATGTATTAAGAGTAACGCTATAAAAATTCTGTTACTTACCGGGTACATGCATCGCAATACATTCCTTTTTTGGGAAATAAAGTCTAATATAACTATGGTTTTTCTAACAGCATATGTATGTAGAAACTGTTTTCAGGAAATACAAACGTACCTCCACTTAGCAGATAAACTGAATTTACTGGAGAACAAATACGGAAAAATGTAGGAATATTTCAATTGGCTTACCAGCAGATTTGAAAGCACCTTTACCTATGAATTCTCCAGCGATATATCGATTGATGAGACTATGGTGTACTACTACGGGCGTCACTGAACTAGAACTAGAACCAGATTTTTTTACAAGCTGTGGCCTGCTGCTACAAGAAATGGATATATAATCTTATGAGAACCTAACCATGAGGCCAAATCATCACAGTCCTCTCCAAGAAAAAACATGGACTTGACGTGGTCGTAGTTTTGTTAATGGAATCACCTTTACATGAGAAGCTAGGACCATATAATTATCTACTTCTATAACTTTTATACCAGTCTCTTTCTTTTACCTACTGCCCGAGCCTGATCATGTGTTTTCCTTGCACCAAATTTTGTAATGAAAAATCTTTACGACTAACAATAAAAACGTGGGGCGCTCATATAAACATGTGACGGAGAGAACTGAATTATTTCTAGTCATAAAGATTTTTATTCACATTTTGGTGCAAAGAGAAAAATTATTTTCTCTTTCACTTTCCTGGTAGACCCTGTACAAAATGAAATAAGTCATCATATTTCTCAAACTACAACGAAAAATGATAATTTTTTATCAAGTATAAATATTTCCAAAACGGTTAAATTTACCAACACGACATGTTTAATAGAAAGTGGTAGTTTTTTAGAGTAGAAACGAAAACAGCAGTGAACTATATCATTCCATTTAAAATATGAAGAATAAGTTATGTACCGCTGTTATGGAACACTGTATATGCGAAAATATTTGACACACTAATGAGCAAGCTGGATATATATATATATATATATATATATATATATATATATATATATATATATATATATATATATATATATATATATATATATATATATATTATATATCGACTTTAAAAGAAGGAAAATTCTCTTATTTTTGATTTCTCAGAAAATTTCATTCTTGATGATTTGCCCTGCTTGTTTTCAAACCCCCGAAACACAAATTACTTTCTATTTTACTCGTACGGTTCTCGAGATAATATCATTTTTCTTGAAAAATTGGACTTGGAATGTTTTTCCTAATTTTTAGAAGTAACTTTAGTAGGCGGATTTCATTGAAAACACCATTGACAGAACTTGTCAAATGTGATAATTCTGTTGAACTGCAAATTAATTCATGCTAATTTGAATTGTATGCTATAATGTTGACTTTACAACAAAGAATTTATCTAATTCAATGTTACGGAACTGGGGAAGAGTGCTACTGAGTTGTTATCAGAATATTCAACCAAAAATACCCGGAGGTTGCCATTTCGAATGCCGGAGCAAAAACTTGGTAACTAAATTCCTTCAAACAGGCTCGGTTTTAAACCTAAAGAAGCCAAAGAAGTTGTTCGATGAAGAAGATGCTGCTACTGTTCTCGCCGTTCATTCCGCAACAGAAGTTCCAAGGTTGTCTTTAAGAAGAAGGGCACTATGAATTGGGATAGGTAAATCTCATTTACAAAGAATCTTCAAGGAGAACAAAATTTTACCATTTAAGCCGCAATTTAGGCAAACTTTAGAGAACGGTGATGAAGCCAAACGTCTGGATTTTTGTTTGAAATGGGCAATAGAGTTTTGGAAGATTCAAATTTTCATAAACGAATAATGTTCTCCGATTAATCGTCCTTTTCAATTAACGGAGTCGCTTCCTCCCAACATTGTCTCAGACAATGTTTGAAAAAGTTAATGTGTGGTGTGCGGTTTCGTACCATGGAATTATTGGCCCATATTTTTTGATCAAAATTTAAACCGTTATTCATATTTGGAAATGTTGCAAAATTTTTAACTGATCAACTGGATGAATTGCCATTGAACTACCAAATTTAAATGTTCTTCCAGCACGATGGATGCCCTGCTCATTATGCCGGTACTGTTCGCCAGTGGCTCAATACAGAGTTCCATGATAACTGGATAGGAAGAGATGGTCCCATTCTATGGCCGCCGAGAAGTCCTGATCTCATAATAATGGACTTTTATTTGTGGGGTCGTTTAAAACAAATTATGTACAGTGAGCCATTAGACAATGATGAAGAGCAATTAAAAATAGGATACGGAATGCTGTCCAGTCCCTTTCAATCGAAGAAATAAGGCGCAGTTTCAATGAATTTAGAGCTCGCATTGAAATCTGTGCGGAAAAAGGAGCATTATTCGAATAGAAAATTAATAGTTTAGTTTTTGAGAATTTCATTTCATTTACCATCAATTGTTAAATTTATTAATTAAAACTTGTGAGACCAGTTTGATTTTTCCTTTGAAACAAATCAATTTACTTCAAAAATTACGAAAAGCTCGAATTTTTCAAGAAAATTGATATTATCTCTAGAACCATTTGAGTTAAATAGCATGTAATTTGTGTTTCGGGGTTTGAAAACAAGCAGGGCAAATCAGCAAGAATGAAATTTTCTGAGAAATCAAAAATAAGAGAATTTTCCCTCTTTTAAAGTCGATCCGGGACATACTGTATATATATATATATATATATATATATATATATATATATATATATATATATATATATATATATACATATAATTGAAAATTTTGTTTATTTATACGTGTAAAAATAACTCGTGTAAATATGAATCGATTTTGAAGAAACCTGGCACGAACAATAAACTAATTAAGATATTTAATTTGGCTATTTCAGATTTTGTATGCCTTTCAGTAGCGTAGATATTCTGAGTTGGCGCCACTTTTCCCTCCCTATTTTTACCCTATTGCATTTTTTTTCAAATCTAAAAGTCTTTTTAATTTTAAATTTAATTTAGAAAAAGAAATGGCTCTTGAAAAATGTTGATTAGAAGCTTATTCACAGAGATGTTTTAGATATTTTACAGTCTTACATTTGAATTATTTAAAATAATGTATTTTAGCAAAATAAGTCAATCATTGTTAGAATTGATAGGTAATTTTTTTATAGGCATATTTATTTGCTGTTGTCCAGAGATTTTGGCTTGTTGTGCATCAGTTTCGTGTTTTTCGCGTTTTTCGTGATCCATTAGAAATTTTAGGCTATTTAGCAAACGACGCTTATCCATAGGCAAAAGGTTAAATCGTGAAAGTATCAACTCGTCTGGATATCCTTTTTCTAGATATGACCCGTCAGTTTTAAATGCCACGTATTTTAAGAAAATGGTCTTGGGATTGTTGAAGGATTTGCAGCTTCCCATAATAAAGCCCAGTGTTTGAGAAGCGAAAGAACAAATGTTTTGGACGGGTTTAGTAAATTGGAGTTTGCGGTCAAATAAAACAGTTATAGTATTGATTTATAGTATTGATACGATTTAAGGTTACTGAATTTACAGAGTAATTGAACAAGACGACGTCACGTTTTTTGTTGAAAGAAACCACTTTGTTTATATGTAACTTCAAATGGTTTGTACGGCACCAAGATTCAATGTAATTTATTTGATCCTGTAATAAACGACAATCTAATAGTGAGGAAATTTGAGGAAGTTTGAGATCGTCGGCAAACAATAGCGGATGCGTGGATATTACAGTTGAGATATCGTTAATAAATATCAGAAAGAATAGTGGGCCTGGGGTATGCCCGATGTGGCTACAAAAAAATATGCGATAAAATCGTTAAAAGTAACGTATAGTGGACGATTAGATAGGCCTTTGCAAAACTGATATAGATTACGTCTACCTAACCTGAGTTATCTAGAATTTTACACGAGTAATCCGTAAGACAAGCTAAGTTTGTTACCGTACATCGCTTTGCATAAAACCATGTTGGTTAGAAGAGATGTGGTTTTTAACAATTGCGTAAATCTGATTTTTTTTTATGAGTGTGGACCTGAACAGGCTAAATAAGGCCTATCGTGCTAAAGCACTCAGGAACACTTAGGAGGATGGATAGAGGGATAATGAATTGCCAATAGATGCCTATGAACAGCTACCTTAAATTTTCTCATATCATAAGTGAGAGGAAAACAGGAACTAGGGAGATCATTCCAGAGTTTAGAAGCCGTGTAGAAAAATGTGGATTGCGCCCGTTTGGTACGACAAGTGGAGATTTGTACTGCATACTGATGATGTGGATGAGCGAACCGAGTGTTTCTCGCAAAGATAGCCGGAGATGGTATCAAAGAATGTAATTCACCAGCACAATAGCCGTTGTAATAACGATAATACAAAGAAAGAACTGAAACCATCCTTCTAGGCTCAAGGGACTGTATGTGAGAAGTTAAGGACGGGTCATTTATAAGCCTAATCGCTCTCTTTTGAATACGATCAACGATATCGAGAGCGTATTGGGGAGCACTAACCCAAAGGTGAGAATTATATTCCAGATGAGGCCGAATTTGGGCCTTATACAGCAGAAGGAGTTGTCGAGAGGTAAAGTACTGCTTAGATCTGTACAAAAGCCTATTTTACGAGCAGCTGTTTTGGTAGCTGACAGAAGATGGTCAACCCATGAGAGATTTGAGGATACAATCATACCCAACAGAGTAATAGAGTCTGAAAACTTAAGAACTGAGCTATTCATACTCACAACAGGAAATGATCGATCTTTTTTGGTGGACATAAGGCAACACTGAGTTTTGTTAGCATTAAATTTAACTAGATTATTGCTTCCCCATTCGAGAATACGTTGAATGTCTTTGTTGATTGAATTTGCCATTTCAGCTTTAGTTTCTTGATTTGACATAGAAGGTGGATTATCACTATGAGTAAACTGAGATGAACTACAGTGAAGAGTGCTTTCGTCAGCAAAGCAATGGATGGGGTTAGTTGTTGAAGAAATAAGGTCATTTATGTACAGCAGAAAAAGTGTAGGCGCTATAACGGATCCCTGTGGTACGCCCTCGTTAATGCTAACTTCTTTTGAAAAAAGCCATCAACTACGACACGTATTCGTCTTTTATCAAGGAAACTAGAAACCCAGTTGATGAGCGAATCATTTAACCCAAACGAGGTGAGTTTGGCAAGTAAACACTTATGCCAAACTTGGTCAAATGCCTTTGAGATATCTAAAGCGACTACAACTGTTTCACCGGACTGCTCTACTGTATTATTTCAAACTTGGGTCACATATGAAAAAGATCGCCTAAACCCATATTGGTGGTCATTAAGGAGTTTGTTAGTTTCAAGGAACGTGAGCAGTTGCTGATTGATGGCCTTTTCCATGATTTTAGACAAAATGGAAGTGATTGCAATTGGTCTGTAATTTGAGGGATCGGTCTTATCACCTTTTTGGGAATAGGTTGAACATTTGCTAACTTCCATGATGAAGGAATTCCCAGAATACATAGAGATCGTATAGAGCTTAGATAGGACTGGTACTAGTTCGGGGAAACATTTCTTTAAGACAATAGCTGGGATACCATCTGGGCCAGTCGCCTTATTGAGATCAAGCCTACTGATGAGCGATTCCAAGAGTTTGTACCGAAAATGAATTGGTTTCATACCGTATGAAGAATAGTTGACTAGGGTACATCTTTTCCAGAATCATTGAGACACGAGTTTGATGCAAACAAATCCACAAAAACGTTGGCTTTGTCTACAGAATCAGCAACTACCGATCCGTCAATAGATGTCAGGGGAAATGAAGATGTTCGAAAGTTTTTACTAATGGCTTTTGCTAAAGACCAAAATTTACGACTGCCTAAAGGAGATGTAGCTAGTTCATTGCATTTTCGTTGTTCGAACAACTTTTTAGTTTTAGTGATGACACTTTTGCAGATATTTCTAGCACCAACGTATTCTACATGACTGTCAACCGATTGATTAGATTTCCATTTAATGTAACATTTATTTTTAAAGATATTGCATCAGAACAAGCCTTATTGAACCAGGGTTGGGAACGTGAATGACCTACACGGTACTGTTTTTCGGAATGTATAACTCCATTCCCATGACGATGACTTCAGATACTGAAAGAGCGATGTCCGAAGAAGAGGACGACTTAAAACAATATTCACGCCATGGAAAGGTTGCAAAGAAATCCCGTAAATCACTCCATCGAGCTGACTTAAAACACCACAAGGTTCTATCGGTTTTGCGAACAACAGTGGAATTAGGTACAGTAGAAATGATTTTTATTAGACAATGGTCGGAAAGATCTAAAGGCGAAAGAACGGAAGTTTTATAAACAAGAGGGTTTGATGTAAGAAAGAGATCTAGAAGATGTGGAGTATGGTTAGGGTTATCAGGGTTTCTTGTGGGTTTAGAAATCATTTGTGTGAGATCACATGAAATAGCAAATGTTTCTGCACTATAACCAGCGGCATTTGTAGAAGATGAAAATTGAAGCCAATTAGAGTTATGGACATTGAAATCGCCTACAAATGAGATATCGCAAGATGGAAACTGAGACAGGAGATTGTCAACTTTCATACTAAGGTAATCGAAGAAGTCTTGAAAGTTGCTGTCATTAGGAGACCTATAAATGCAACAGTAGAATTTCACAAAATTAGGACCAGAATGTTTAAACCAAATCACGTCAAAATTTTTATTTTCTAAGGAAGAAAGCCTCTTGGAAGCAATTCTGTCCTTGATGTACGCACATACGCCTCCTTTATATCGAAAGTTAGAGTGAAGATGGTATTGAGGAAATTGCAAGTCGTGTGACTCGGAGCTTTCAGAGGAGACTTGTGTTTCAGATACAAACAATATATCAGGTTGTAATTGTTCAAGATGTTGGTGAATAGCATTAAGATTAGACCTGATACCGCGGATGTTGCAGTAGTGAGTCAGAAAGTTGATACTTTCGATGACCGAGGTCGCTTGGGCCCTGCCCTCCCGGACATCCGAGTGGGGCAGTATTTTACATCCGGAATTTATAACCCTAGAAACCACAGCCATCTTATTTTTTAATTTAGGACTTTTAATCCGATAGAAAGACAGTGAGGGCGAGAAGGAAGAATAAGGATGAGAATAGATTAAGGATGATGGAAAAGGTAACCGGCAGCCCTTACCGAGCTCAGAAAATTGGAGACCCAATATTAAGGAGCTCATGGTAAGGGTGGTGGTACCTCCCCGGCTGGCATGGAGTATACATGCCTACCACCTACTAAACAAAACAATTTAAAAAATCTTAGCAAAGGTGGATAAGATAGTAATCGGTCTGTACTTAGATATTGACGCAGGACTGTCTGATTTGTGTACTGGACATACCTTGCCTACTTTCTAGAGAGGGGAGGTAAAACACATTTGGAAGATTTTTTAAGAACTACCGGAATTTCAGCGTAACCAGCAGTATAATTGTTCTTCATGCAACTAATTGCATGTTCAAGCATGGATTTGTCAATACAACTTGCATTGATAAATGGAAGGATATTACCGTCCGACGTGTTTACTCATAATAAGAAACTATCAAGGTACTTTCGACCACACGGTTTACAGAAAAGATACCCACACTAGACATTATCTTAATGCGAAATCTAATCACTATCCAATGAAATTCAACGCTGTAGTTGAAACACTATGTATAAGATCACTTCGATCAACATCTGAAAAACATCGACCGGGAGAATTACAAAACCTTGTTTCAATTTTACTAAAAAAATAGTTATAGTTCAACTCAAATTAATAAAATGTTACACAAGCAACGTATAGTTCATAATAATAATAGAAAGCTACCCATGTTACCTTACATAAAAGGTGCCACGGGTAGAATTGCAAGAAAATTTCCAAAAAAATTATTTCAAAGTTGTTTTCAAGCCATACAAGACTATTTCCCAATTACTTCTTAATCCAAAAGAGAAAGTTCCTGGCAAAAACCAAGGTGTTTATGAAATAAAATTTAATGGATGTTATAAATATAACATTGGACAAACAAATAGAAGAATTTCTGTAGAACCACAAGAACATAACCTATCGACTAGACAAAAAGTTCTATCATCATCTTTAGCAAGTCATACTACAGAAACTGGACATAAAATTAACATTGACGGAGTTGAATTGATCGCTCCAGAAAACACATTACAAAGAAGAATAATCAGAGAAGCCATTGAAATAGAAAGACGACCTCACTCATTAAACAAAAGGTACGACGGCCAATGACTACCACATATATGGAAACCTCTTATTCGAAGCATAACACCAGCTCCAAAATAATTAAATGAAATAGTTAATACCCGCCGAAATTTAAATGAATATATATATATATATATATATATATATATATATATATATATATATATATATATATATATATATCGGTGTTTCTAAGTACGGTACATAACTTCAGTAGCGTATTCTGCCACCAAAATAAAGGCAATTTTGCTTATAAACTATGTCTCAAAAATGCTTCGTTACGGAAGTACAGGGTGTGAAAGTTTCATTGAAAACTTACAATTTTTTAATATTTCCACAACCACTTGGCTCTAGTCTTTTTGTCTAAGACTAGTCGTTTTCGAGTAAAAATAAAAAGCATTGTAGTGCTCCGTGATGTAATAAGCAGTGTTCATGAATGAGTCTCGAGGCAAACTCATAATAAACCTATAAAGAAACTAAAGATTTTTCATTGCTTTTAAGTATTTTTAAACTGTCTTAACAATGTACAACAAAAAGAACGGTTTACATTTTGAACAAAGTGTCTAATTTTATTATACTAGTGTTATTATTATTTATTTATAAATCGTTATTGCTAAGAATTCTTATTAATTTCACAATTATTAATTAACTATTGTTACAATAATGAATAAGGATTGTTAAAATTAGTGTACTAAACAGATTTCAATTTACAAAAGTCTTGTATTTGAGTATGGCTTGATACAGTGGCGACTCTTTAATGACAGCAAGTGAGCAGCGGTCTATAACTTATTAGAATCTCACTTAAAAACTACATACATGTTTATGGCGAAATTGATACATACATAATTATACAGAAAGTATTGACCGCATAACAATAATAATTATGCATTTCTTTTATACGAGGATAATAACAATGGATACTAAAAAACCGATAACCTACCTATTTATAAATGAAAATGTATTTGAAATTTTAAAGAAACGATCGTTAGGTACTAAAATGGTTCTACATGTTTTATTATATCTTTTTATTAAAAACTTTATATTCAATTATTCACATAAAGCACATTACTTAACTTAGTACCACATCAAACACTAAAAATCAAAATAACTCGGAAACGCACAGGAATTTCGAAACAGAAGAAGGTACATTATTTTTGTTAAACTGTATGTAGATAATGAAACTAACAGTTTTTAAAAATAGTCATTGGCGTAGAAGTTCTGTTTATGAAAGGGGTTAAGCACCCCCTCCACTCCGCCACTGTGCAAGTTTGTGAACATTCTTATCGCTTGTTTTATGCCCCTTAATTAATAGACATTATCCCCCCAACATGAAAAAATCTAAGCATTCGTTTATGAGTTGTAATGAAAATTTGAGAAAAAAAATTATATTCAACACCCTGTATCTCGGAAACGAAGCCTTCTACGACATATGTTTATAGGAACTTTTCTTTTAGAAACATGTGTTCTTCTATCTCCTGTTAAAGTATGTCTTCAAAAACTGACTCACCTGTGTATATATATATATATATATATATATATATATATATATATATATATATATATATATATATATATATATATAGTTTATTATATCGATGCAAATATTTAAAGGGTGATAGAATACGTGATTTTGAGTCAATTTAAGCAAACATACCTATATACCAAACGTTACCGTTTTTAAAATAATGCCACTTTTAATATCTCTTGATTTTACCGTGCTTTTATGCAAGTATTGAAGTGTACAAGAGTAAAAAGCCGTCTTATCGCAAAATTATACTAAGGTTTTTATTTCTTATTAAGTGATTGTTCATAATGTTTTATCAGAAAAGCCTAAGTCTTTGGTTCTTACCTACTTAAACATGAAAGTTTTAATTTGTAAAAAGCAATCACTAAAATTCAAACGTGCATTTAGTCTAAAATCTGTCGTTAATTTTTGTTCCAATTTCAGTAAAACTTCCTTGGGCAATGGTCTTTATGATAGCAAGAATAGATTTACAAAAAAATTTACAAATTGGAAAAATTGAATTTAATTACCAAAGTACCTAGGCGCATTCGTCAAAACGTAAAATAGCCCTTCATTATTTAGTTTAGTTAGTTCAAAAACACAGATTTTAGAAAATGTCCGATTTATTAAAACATTAATAGTATTATTATTGGTGTTCAAAATGAGATCCACCGTTGTGAATACAATTTCGAGCCCGTTTTCTTATTTCCCTCGTTGTAATACTTAAATTAATCCTCTCTTCATTTGAATGAAAGCGTCGGTTATTCTTTCGATTAAGTGTTCCCGATTAAAATTTCGACTTTGTAAACTAATTATTTTGCTCTTCCCCAAACATAATAATCAACGGGTTAGGTCAGGTGACCTAGGTGGCCATAATATTGGACCATTTCTTGCTATCCAACGATTAGGAAATTCTGTTCCAAAATTCCCTTACTGCTACGGTATTGTGCGCGGGCACCCATCGCTTTGAAACACAATTCTACTCCTTAGATTTAGTGGTACGTCATCCAAAATATCGATAAGGTTATCTCTTAAAACTGCAATTAATTCTGACCATTTAAAGTGTTCGGTAAAAGAAAGGTCCAACTAATGTTTTGCCAATAATCCCTGCCCAAACGTTCACACTAAATTTGCACTGAAACCGTGATGGTTTTTTCATGTGGGATTTTCATGACTGTTTGCCCAGAAATGCAAATTATGGAAATTAGTAATTCCCTCCCTTGTAAATTGTGATTCGTCGGTTCACAGTATAATTTTCAAAAGAGTCCATCTTCGATGTCTGCGTTTAAAAGAAATCGACAAAATTCAACCTCTGTAGAGGATCTCTGTCTTCTAAAGCCTTTACTGATGTTTAATGGAAAGCATGTTGGTTCGGATTTTAAGAACGGTCCAAACTTTCCAAACAGACCAGTTTAGTTGCTGCGCCACCTCTCTGATACTCCTTGTGGGATCAGCATTAAAACTTCAAAATTTGCTCATCGACATGGACCGCGTACTGATAATTATTAATTCCAGGTTCACTGTGAGACAAATTTCCAAACATCGGGAATCAGAAAGTCGCCTATCTGGATATCTTTCCTGATATAGCCTTTGAGCTTGATGCATTACCATTAGCTTTTCCATACATAAACAAAATGTTCGCATATTCTTCGTGAGAAAATGATGCCATAATAACTACAATTTGACAAGAATTTACGAATGTTATTTTATAATTATTATCTAATATTTACCTAATGATTGAATCGACTATTCATTATTGTCAAAATGACATAAAAATTTCAATTATTTATTTGTGTTATACTTGGCTTTCCATGATTTATTTTAATAGCAAGTTGTAGTTATTATGGCATCATTTTCTAACGAAGAATATGCGTACATTATGTTCATGTATGAAAGAGATAGAAGATACTGCAAATCAGCATCCTTTCCATTACACATCAGTATAGTATAAATATCTTATCAAAATGTTGAATATCGTACCACTAAAAGTAAGGGATAGAATTGTGGTTCAAAATGATGTTTGCCTCGTGCAGTACTAAAACGGCTCGAAATTGTATTCGAAACAGTGGATCTCATTTTGAACACCAATAATAATACTATTAATGTTTTAATAAATCGGACATTTTCTAAAAATCTGCTTTTTAAACTATCCGAACTAAATAATGAAGGGCTATTCTACGTTTTGGCGAATGCGCCTAGAGGGTACTTTGTTAATTAAATTCATTTTTTGTAAATCTATTCATGCTATCTTAAAGATCATTGTCCAAGGAAGTTTTACTGAAATTGGAAAAAAATTAACGAAGGATTTTAGACTAAATCCACGTTTGAATTTTAGTGATTGCTTTTTACAAATTAAAACTTTCATGTTTACGAAATTCTAGGCAACAAAACAACCAAAGACATTTTAGGGTTTTCTGATAAAAGAATATGAACAATCACTTCATAAGGAATAAAAAATTAGTATAAGTTTGCGATAAGACGCTTGTTACTCTTGTACACTTCGATATTTGCAGAACAGCACGGTAAAATCAAGAAATATTAAAAGTGGCATTATTTCAAAACGGTAACACTTGATATGTGGATATATTTGCTTAAATCGACTCAAAATGAAGTATTCTATCACGCGTTTAAATATTTGCATCGATGTACCAAACACTCTGTATATATATATATATATATATATATATATATATATATATATATATATATATATATATATATATATATATATATATATATATATATATTGTATATATTGTATTGTTACGCTAGAATTTTATGTAAACCCTACATTATGAGAAGAATGGCTTCCTTACTGCGGTGGCGTAGCAATGCACATTCAAAAATTTTGAGATTTTATCGTGTTTGTGATACCAGTGACCATTGAAATTGTTATGAAATTATATTCCTACTTACTAATTCCGTTACCAGATTTTGATAGCTACTCTGAAAATTTATTTTCACGGGAGTTGTAACCTTAGCAATAATTATAATTATTAATAAAACAAACGTAATAATTACATTTCTATATAGCAAATGATAACTAATTTGGAAGCTATTTCAAATTAAGTAGTGCCTTTGAAATTCTTAAAAGCGTTGATAAATGCCCTTTACGTCACTATTATAATCACCAGCGAGTAGTGCACCTTACACACACACACATGTATATATATATATATATATATATATATATATATATATATATATATATTGAGATGTTTAGAAAGAGGTAATAGAAGTATCGGACAGCTTACATGACATTTGGGTCATAAAAAGGGGTAATTTCTGGCTCGATACAAGTGCGAGACACAATTTTACACAAATCTGGTTCACGATGTGTTTAAAATAAATTTATTTGGTATAAATTGATCTGAATATCATTTGCTAAGTTTGGTTTCATCATAAAAAGCAATTTGTTGCTACCAAAATTGTCAAAGATGTTAAATATCACTATTTTCGTAGAGTCATTTTAGTAGTGCAATTTTTACATTTTAATTCAATTTTTCAAAGTTAATTTGGCAAGTAGACATTTCACAGGTGTTTAAACATGGACTATGTAGTTAGGATTATGTTAGGGATAAGGTATGTTTAGTTTTTAAGAGCAGGAAATACAAAAATTTTGTTAAAAGGGTTATAATATGGATAGTGTAGACAATTTTCCACATTTTTGTTAGTGAATTAGTGACAAAGTTTATAATATATGATTCACAACAAGAAAGACATTTAGAACATTTTGGCATACAAACATTTATAGTGCCGTACAATTTATAGTGTAAAATCCCAAAACAGTGTTAGACGATGAGACATTTTCAATGCAAGACTAAATAATTTTATGCATTGCAAATAAGTAGTGTGAACAATAAAGACAAGTTATACAAACCTTAAACATAACATTTTAAGTGCTAAAGACATTTTTAATATGAATTTATTTCATATTTAAAATATAAGTATGGTTACGTTGTAAATTTTAGATTTTTCACATAATTTTATACTTTTTCCATATTATTAGATTTAGTTTTTGCTCTTAAAGCAAATAATAGTTGTTCTTTCACAATATAAATAAGTTTTTGTAAGGATACAGCGTTTTATCCGCAAAATTTTGCTAAATCTAAGGTGATTTCTAGACAAATTTACAAAACTTAAAATTTTCATTAAAGTAAATGTTTCGAATTTAAAAAGATATGTTTTCTTATGTAAATTGTCCTCAGAATTCCATTTTCGCAAGTAATTTTAGTGTAGCTTGTAAGTGTGTATAGTTAGTAGCTTATTTTGATTAGATTAAGTTGTTTCGTTTATTAGTGGTAGGATTTATTGCTTATTCGGTGTCCTTTTATTCGAAATTTCACATAGTTTTCATTTCTGTTTTTAAATTTCATTTCCGACCATGTATAAGAAAGTTACGGCCAAAATTCCATTTTATACAATTCTTAATTTTGATTAGCCAATCACATTCATTGTAAATTTTGCAATATGGCTGTAAAAAAATTGAAATTTCTGTAGCAACCAGAAACCTATAAAAGCAAGAGCTCAGGAAGTCACTCTTCTCTCCAGTTTTTGTTCAAAAAGTGAAAAGATTAAAACAGTGTTGCTAATTTAGTGTTTACATAACCTAATTTATTTTCGTCGAGAAAGTTTACGGTACGAATAATTTCGAGAGCACTTGTTTTTATAACTTCGGTTAAAATTAAATAGTTCGGTCACCGATACCTGTCGTTGTTAATAAATCATTGCTGTACGATTAATTGATGTCACGATTTTGTGTAAAATTTGTTTTCATGTTTTCCGATTTAAAATAATTCTGATATACCAAATTAAATTCCATTTTTATTTGGTGAAAAGTTGTTTTATTTATCCGGACAATTCCTCTTAAATAAATATTATATTTTCGGTAACTAAAATAAAATTGTGTTAACAAAAATCTTGGATACTAATAATACATTTTAAACGAAATCAGTCATAAAGATTTAAAACCATTTTTAATAAAAGTTACCATTGTAAATAAGTGTTTGGAGGTTGCCGTTTTTGGAAGGAAAACATCTTGAAGATTGGAAGTTGGTGTCTTCGAACCGAGATAGCAGTTGGATAGTAGTAACAACAACAGCCAGTGAACATTGCCTGCCTCCAGCTGAAGTTTGAAGACATCTTTCAATCGACAGGAAGGATTGTATCTGTGAGTTTTAAAATTTTTTTTATAACCCTGTTATTGGTATTTCCCTGCAATTAATATTTGTTATATGTTATTAATTAAGAATTTTCAATTATTTACCTGTGTAAACACCTGTGAAGCAAATCATTTCCTTTTCTTTTTCTAAATTTTCACATTTTGATCCAAACATTAAAATTTCTTAATTATTTGACATTTTTTGACAGTTTTAATTATTTTACACTTAAAGTCAGTAACGCATGCGTTAGAAAGCAAAACTTATTCAGAGCAAATTTTATACGTCAAATTCAATTTAGTATAGGATATTTCTTATACAAAAATATATTATCTTCAACTAAATCCTTGAACCCTATCCCCATTGAGATCCGTAATCATAATTTAGTAAATAAAACCAAACCTAATAATTAAACATTACAATTTATATATATATATATATATATATATATATATATATATATATATATATATATTATTAAACACGTTTCTCTGTATATAGCAAAATACACATAATCTCTGGTTTGACATTCACTTCAATTCAATATACCAAATTCCTCTTAACTTAATTAATCAAATCTGCCAAAATGTTTACATCATATTTTAAAGCTTATTTCATTTCATATTAAAACTTTATAGGAGAAACTTATGTGAGTTTGAATTACATTAGAAAAAGAGCTTATAGTGTTCGTTATTTCAGATATAGACTAAGATTGTGTTAGAGCTTAGCTATAACTCTAGAAAAACAATTCATTACAGAAACTTGTTCAATAATACATTATACTTAACAAAGGTCTTTTCGTCCTTTTCAATAAGGTTAGTAGTTTTCGAGATATTCACACGATGTGCCTTAACGCCTAATAAAGTACCTTTATTTGTAAATAGATCTTAACCAAAATATGGCAGAACCGAAATATTTTAAAGGTAACTCCAAATATAGAGCTTCGTTAACATCTGTTACTTATATTTTAACATACACACACGCACGCACACAGGTACACACACGCGCACACACTCGCACATACACAGACGCACAAACGCATTCACGCATACACACACTCACGAAAACACGCTCGCACGTACATACGCCTATACGCACACACGCACCCGCATACACGCACGTACACACGCACACAAGCACATACTCATACACGGACACACGCACATATACATACATGCACGCGCGTAATCACGGACACACCTACAGATGCACGGACACACGCACACATGTACACAAGCACTCACGCACACACGTACTTACACACCCGCACGCACGCACATACGAACACATACTCGTACAAACGCCACACGTACACATGCACACACGCATACAAGTACGTACGCACATACGCACCGATACCCGTACGCACATACGCACCGATACCCGCACACATGTACACAAACATACACGCATGTACGTACATACGCACATACTCACATACACACGCACACATGCACGCAGGCACACAAGTACACACGGATATGTGCACATAGGAACATACGCTCTCACGCACATACTGACACACTGACATGCACACGGCCACATGCACACAGGCACATACGCAAATTTTACCTTCTGTATAGAATTTTATGACAAAAAACCTTTATTCATCCTAATCCACACTAATAACAAGAGGGAAAGTTAACGTGTTTCCAAGGGGAGGTACGGGCTGCTTAAGCTTTCCAAGCTCCTTTAGCCACAATGTTTGATTCCCATCAAACATACATTAAGTATGTGATCATACTGGAATTGAGGATGGGTACGGTCAAGATAGGATCTGAAGGAACGGAGTTACGGTTCTGACGGGGAAGCTACTGGTCCGGGATTTACCTAGCAGCCGCACATGATGTATCTATATACGCAGCGATCATGTTGCTATATGGGTTTCAGTTAAAGCCCCTGAAAAAACCTCATAAGGAATAAGTGGAATGGGAGTCGGACCCACTGCTATAGTGTTACCACCGCTACTGGGTGTAATACTAATAATAAGTAAACGTCTCTGTGTGTAAATTTACGTTACCTCTAGAAAACTAAGGAAAAAAAAATAAGGGAAAGTTGTTGCTATGAACAGATTAACTTTAACCAGATTGCCCTCTAAAAGAGATTTGTGCCAAAAAAACAAACATGTTAAGCCTAAACAATTGAATCTATTTTACATATAACATAATTAACATAAACATCTGGTCCAAAACCACCCGTTAAGAAATACCTTCGAGCTATACACAAACAGATTATTTATGTAAAATTGTAATGTTAACAAGAAGATAAATTAATAACTTAATTATACTTCACTCTTAAGTATAGGCCATCAAAGGAACCATATATATACTACTGTTACATGGAAATGTATTTATAATGTATGGGAAAATAATATGACTAAAGCATCACAGTAGATGCGCTATAGTTAGTTCATTCAAAAAGAGTAATTACGTCATGAAACTGAAAACGCAACAAAGTGACATGTTCATTAAAATTTTCTAAAAAAGTATTGGGGAATGTGTGGAATACATTTAAACGTATACTTTAACAGTTTAAAAAATTTATTATAACGTATTGCATTTGCGTTTTCCAAATCATTAATATTTATCTAACTTTTATAAAAAAAAAAAATGTTCCATAGAATAACGTTTTACGGTTTTTTCGCAAATTGAAATGGCACGTGTGGTATTTTCCTTAACATCGATTCCGTAACAGTTGATTAAGCCCTTTTGTTTAGAATGACAATTTTTGTTTAGAGTCGTTAACATTTTGTAAAAGAACTAAAAGCTTTCAAAATGTTAATTTTTTAGTCTCAAAAGCGTATATCAGCATTTATGGTAATCAGAAAATTTATTACAACATTTTTAGAAGAAAGCGCAGGGTTAACTAAACGAAAGAAACTTTCTTAAGCGAAGTAGATTTATGGACTTATCCTTAATTCGGCCTACCCATTAAACGCATTTAAAATAACAAGCGAAACCAAGAAAATGAAAAAGAATTATTACCAAGTTGACAATTTACAAAAATTGGGAAGTAAAGACCGTTTATGCAACTTGTATACATACATAAACTAACTAACTAAATACAATCACATTAATTAGTATTAAGAATGTAACTATAATTAATTACTCAAATCTGAAAGGTTAAAACAATAAATAAAAATAAATGTTTAATTTTATTACAGCTACATAATTACGTAACTGTACTTAAAATAATTAGTTACAAACCTGTGGAGTAGAGAAAAAGTTGACACTGTAAGAAGTTAATTATAACATTCCTTTATGAAATTGAATTAGTTAGCAAACTATCAACTTTAATTTAGTTCCCGCTACAACATTTTCGCATCTCAAATGAGTTTTTCAATCAGTTATTTTAAATTAATGTGTAATATTCACAAAATTGTATGTAATTACCTGTATATTTCTTTTTTGTGATAAAGTGTTAAGCAAGTAATTTAAAAGTTTGTTCATATATCTTGGTCAATTATGGAGCATTCAACTATCATAACTTTTAATTACTTAATAGAAATATAAAAAAATGAAAAAATATGATCAATTATAGTACACTTAATAGCTGGTACATTATTATATTAAGCTATATATCTTACTTTTTATTAAAATAATTTAAAACATACATTTTGTTTTTTAAGTAATTTAATTTATATTTGTGATATTAATTTGATACACGTTAGTGCACACGAGAAACACCTTCAAGAATTATGGAAACAAATTAATGAGAATGCAAACATAATGAATAGATATAAAGCATTATATCATGTATCAATAAAACTACATAAGTATGATGCAGATGAAAACCCAAAGCAAGCAAAGATAAAAATTACTCTAGTATTAAGCTGTATGTCTTAAAAATATTCGACAGTTTTTTTTTACACTATTGAAATAGAAGCCACAGTTTCTTTAGTTAGAGGTTGTGTACCTGTCAGATACCACCGACAAAGTCTATATTCATTTATTGGATCGATTTATATTTCTTGAGAAAACAATTAGGGAGCAGGGTATAGACAACAAAATAAAAGGATATTTTAGATTATAAAAATATGCTTCCAAACTATTTTAGGCTTTCTTAAAATACTCAAATTATTCCCGTTTTTTTTTTATTCTTGACAACTACCCAGTCTATAGATATACCACCACTGACATTAGGACAGAAGATTAAAAATAAACTAAAATATCTGATGTCAACAACATGAGACCTTCCAACCTACAAAGTAGAAATTAAAAGGAATGGAAGAACTTTATTTATAATTTTTTTAGGATAACAATGCAACCTCTTTTTTTATACGTTCACAACGAAAACAGTCAACATTGAAAAAAGAAAAACAATAATCTATGTGAAATGACGTTTAAAACTTCATGTCAGATAGAGATTAATAGACATAAATACATGCTAACTTAAAAAGAATTCCAAAGCCGCCCATTTCTATAAGATACCAATAATACAGTTCAATCAATTTCATTCATAATTAATTTTTAGACTTA